>CAJVSB020000515.1:0-43863 GCA_911865555.2 Thlaspi arvense | reverse complement strand
TAGTGACTGTTAGTGGGTTGAAGAGTTTTGAAGTGAGTCAGTAGTGTCTCGATATGTGTGCCGAGAGTCTGGACCTAGGGGTGGAGCCCCGGTCACTTCTGATGAGTGAGTTTTTAGGAGTAACTTAGTTCTGTTATGACTTGTGGTTTGATGATTGTAGATACTCCGGGAGAGGTTCGCTTCAATCCTTGATCGTCTGCTTGAGATCCGGTATTCGGTTTTGACGTGTCCGGTGAGTAACAGTACTCTCTGTATATGTGTTTGTATCATGATTTTTCTGTTAATCTATGTATTTGAATTCTGAACTCTATTATTGTATTCGGTACTTGTATCTATCTGTTTTTGAGTCTGATAAAGCCTGGAATTATATATGTAACTACATGTGTATATCTGCCTCAGTACTATATGTTTTTTGTTTTGTATATCTGCCATGAATATGCGTGTGATTCTGAATGTGTGTGTGATTCCGATTTTTCAGTTTGACTCTGGCTCTGTTCAGGTGCCAGGGACTCGGCCATCGGACGGTTGGCCGCATACTATGCGGGGAGTGCCCTGAGTCCGGACGGTGAGCCACCGTGGCGTTTGGGGAGTGCCCTAGGCCCAATATGGTAATTCTGATTCTGACTCAGGTTCTGATTTTGGCTCTGACTCTGGCACGGGATCCTAGTGCGACATCTGTGTTCAATGACTCTAATTTTAATTCTGGGACGCCAGGGGCTCTGCCGTCGGGCAGTTGGCCACTGTCGCACGGAAGCGCCCTGGATCCATCTGTGACTCTAATTCTGACTCTGGATACTAGGAACTCAGCCGACAAATGATAGGCTCCCCGTACTATGCGGGGAGAGTCCTGGGTGCGGACGGTGGGTCCCGTAGTGTATGGGGAGTGTCCTATATCCATATGTGGCTCCAAATCTGTTTGTGTTATGTGTTATGTTCTGATATTCTGATTTGATTCTGATTTTCTGGTTATGACTGTGCATATGAAACTATATGTATTAAGTTAAGAAATGTGATTTCTGTAAACCGTGCTATTACTGTGTGGTACATGTATTTAAATGATCTGAGTTTCTGTCATTGTATGCACAGTTAGTACTCTGTCATTCACGGAGTTATACTCATCTCTTTTTCCTTCCCAACTTTCAGATTCCAGTTTTGACTAGCACGGTAGTTTCTGCGACGCTTCCGTCACCGCTACATCGATCTGATTGTATGGGCACCTCCCGTGTATTTACCTTTTTGTATTCTAGACGCTCCGTGTACAGTCAGATACGTTTTGTAGTATATATGTACATAGAGTTTTCTGATGAATAGTTTACCCGTTCTATTAGTTAAGAGCTTATTAGGGTTAGTACGTCAATCCCAATGCCGGTCACGCGCCTGGGTTGGGGCGTGACAAATTAGGGGCCCAATTTTGAAGATTTAATTTATTAGGGGTCAAATGGTAATTTTAGAGAGCTTAATAGAAGAAATTAAAAAGTTTGGGGGCTAAATTGGAGAATCTGAAAAGTTTGGGGCTTAATTGGAACTATCAGGGACTGAATTGAAGTAAATCAAAGTTGGAAGACTAGATCTAAAGAAGATAGAAAGTTTTAGTCCAACTTGAGGCTGGTTCTTTTGACGCTCGATCCGCCGCAATGTTTGAAGTTTTCGATCGATTGTTCATATCGTCGTGTGCATATTTAATAGAAAAGTAGAAGCCCTTTCTCAATTTTGATGATTGAGCGAGTTTGGAGAGAGAAATTGAGAGTTTCTACAGTTGCTTTGTCTGTAATCCGTAACAAAAATTCTGGAGAAATTTGAGCTTTGATCAGTTTTTAATTCGATTAAAAGCTTTGTTAAGGATCGGCTAGTTTGGTTTTGTGGTTTTGGAGAGCAAATCGATCGAGGTTGTTAATTTGATTTTTTCTTTTGGTTTTCCATTTTGTTGTATAAACCCGATTTCTGTAAACTAGGTCTGACAACTCAGTTGCTTCGGGCGAACACAAAAGGACCCGGATGATCCGGGTCCCCGTGTCAAGGCATCCGGGCCATTGGGCTCGGACTCGACTAGTTAAGCCAGGGGGCTATAGGCCAACCCAGGGAAATAATAAAAAAAAAAAAAAAAAAAAAAAAAAAAAAGAAGAGGGAAAGGGGGTTCAAGCTTGGGCCCAGCCCAAACTGAAGAACTAGGCCGAGTTAGTGGGCCGATGGGCCAACGGCCCAGGCCGAGCCACTGAGCCGCCGAGTCAAGCCACTGAGATGAGCCGGTTTACTTTAAAAAAAAGGGGTTGACTGAACTAGCCAGTAGGTTTGACTGGTCGGTTCAGTTGCCAAATTAGTTAAGAATTAGAAAGTAAAACCGGTTCTAGAATCAGGAAGAAAAGACCTATTAGACTGAGTTGGTTCGAGGGTTTGGGGAGGTTTGGTTCAACTAGAAATTTAGTATTTTTGATTGTCGGCCCTGTTCAAGGTGAATTAAGGGTTAATTGGCCAGTTCAACCTTATTTTGACCTATTCTTGACTGGTTCATAATGGTTCATAGGGTTTTTGGGCCTTCTGAATTTGATTTTGAGGTTTTGGGACCAAATCAGTTCAGGTTGAGGTAGTTTTAGGCCAGTTCGAGGGTTTTGGAGGTCGGTTCATTATGGTTCGAGGGTTTTAAAAGCTGATTTACCATTGTTAAGGGTTGTTGGTAAAATGTGGAGTATTAGTGAGTCGTGTGGGTTCTAGTGATGGGTTATGGTGCCTTGGGATGTGTGCCAAAGTATCGGGATAGGATTTGAGACGATTCAGGCTATTAAGCCCATTTCTTATGCCAGTTTTGGTGTTGGTGATATTTTGTGTAGTTTTAATTACAGATACGACTGAGGAGGTGCACCTAGAGCAGTGAGTCGGGTGACGGTAACTTGGGACTTCTTTATTATCTTGGTTTCAGTACTGTGAGTAATGATACCTTTTATATGCATGCATTTTTTTACTGTGATTTTGGCATGACGGATTTATATTTTATAAACTGTATTTCGATGTATATACATACGGGATATGTTATGTGATTTGGTATACGGTCAGTGAGTTATGTTGGTATGCGATATTAGTTTTGAGATTATGAACTGTATATATATATATATATATATGTATTTGTTTGGATTATATGTGGAGAGTTGTGTTATGTATTAAGATTGGGTGCCCTGATGGGCGACTTTGGAGGGGGGCGATGTGGACCCGATCGGTTGATGACCATTTGATATGTTATTGATTATGGTTATGGTTGTGATGCCTATGATTGAGATTGGAATCTTGTGATGTGATAATTACACTCCCACATATGTATATTTTGATATTGAAACTGCTCACTATATTTATACGTATGTGTTATAAATAATTTTGAAACTTGTGGTATGATACATATCCTAACATTCATAAGTTAGGTATCATTTGTACTCACTGAGTTTTGCAACTCATCCTTTTATTATCATTCCAAATCGGGTTGGTTGTTCGTAGTCCACTTAGTGGAGATTGAGCTGAGTTTAGAGATTATGATTGACGTACGGGGCATGTTTCACTATATTATCATTTTGTACTCTAGATTGCTCCTTTATTTTCTCATACAAGATTCTGGTTTGTATTCAAGATTGTAAAATTATGAATTTAAGTTTGGTACTGCTGATGTGTTATGACTAATAAATTATGTAAGATGGGTTTTGAGACTGACTAGAGTTTGTGGGTCCTAGTGCCGGTCATGGGTTCAGGTTTGGGTCGTGACACAAATCTGGATAAATTATATTGGGAGGAATGGTAAGATAATTTTATTTGACCCCTACCCAACTTATTTGGACAATACTATTCTTACTACCATCTCTAGCAATCATCTCTACCACCTCTGTCAAATAAAATAATTATCCAGAATATTATTCTGTAAGGATAAAATCCTACCCTATTTTACCTTATCCTATCTAACTTATGTATGGAAAGACTAGTTATGATGAGTAAGAATGTGAACATATTAAGTCTGTCCAGAAAGTTTTCACAAGTGAAATGCAATTAGTCAAAAAAAAAGTGGGAAAAGAAGTAACTAGCTTCTCTCCCTCAAAGTAAGAAGGGGATTGGTGTCTTCCTTGATCTTCCTTTCTCTCTGCATAAAAGAGTAGTAATTACCTAGTAAAAGCAAATAGAGATCACTAATTATGGATGGTGGTCGAGGATAGGACACGTTCAGTGCCTTGCCCTTGTCACCTTCGCCGAAGACTACAAGTGACGGGAGGGTGCGTGTGGGTACGAGAAATTAGGAAATTAGAAAGTAATTGATTGGCATAACAATTTACTTAAATTAATTCATTTTAAATAAGAAAATAATTCGTATAAATTAATTCATTTTCAACATTTAATCCTTATTTATTTTATTTTTACATATGTATACATATAAAAAAAATAATTTATGTATATTATTCCCTTTATAATAATTAATTCTTGTCTCCTTCTTTTACATGACAAATATGAAGATTAGAAAGGAATTGATTTACATAAATTATTTTATGTATATATATATATAAATGAAATAATTTAGATAAATTAATTAATTCCATATTATATATATATATATGATAAGATGTATCCTAAATGTTTGAGAATGGGACATTTAAAAATTACATTTTTACAAATCGGTTCTTTGTTGTAATATTAGAAGATTTATTTATTTATTTTCTTCATAATGTTTGAAATAATTAAAGCGTCATTGCATAAAGAGCTGATGGAAGCAGAAGGCTTAACAAATATTTGCCTCGAAGGTTGTAAGTTTTTGCGGTCTTGTCATTTGCAAAACAACCGTTGACGTCTTGTCATTTGCAAAACATAAATATCAATAGTAATAGTAATACCACTAGATTGCCAATTATGCAAAAACGTAAAACATTTCAAGAAATGTTTGACAAAATTAAAAACTACACCAAACGTTAAAACGCTAAACGAATTGAACCAATTTAGATTTTTTAATCAAAGCGAATCAGAAATCTCCTAAACAGATAAACAATTCTTGCTAAACCAATCGAATCGAAGTATTTTTCTTTTTTCAATAATATTTACAATTTATTCGACAAAAGTAGAATTAATTTTAAAAACTAAAAATCAAACCAAGATATTTTTGAATCAAACTGACAATAAGAAGTTATGGATTCAAATTTCTGAGATCGAATGGACCTATTCACTAACATGTTCTATATATAATTTGCTCGTTGTTTATTCATTCGTCTTCTTCCTGATGTTTTAAATAATTGAAGGATCGTTGCATAAATAGCTGGTAGGAGCAGAAGGGTTTAAACGTTTGTAACCTATCTCGAAGGTTTAAGATTTTAGTTGGTGTATTATATGTTTATTTAAACATTAGTTACTTAATTGAAGTATTAAGTGACTCTTTGTTTATATTTTCAGAGCTATGTACTCCTATTTTTGTAATTAAAATTTTAAAAATATTATTTTTTTAATTTATATTTCATGAACATATATTTCAAAAAATAAATTATACACTTCTGAGATTGGACATAGTTAAATTTCAAAAATATAGTTGAATTAGGCAAAAATGAATAAATGTCATGATAGTGTATCTAGCACCTCTTAAAATATCATGTCTTATATATAGGCTTAAATTTTAAAAATATATAATTTTAAGATCATTAAAAAATGCCAAATATTTTCTAAATCTTCTTGCATTCGTACTGGATTAAACTTTGTTACCTTTGCAATCTATTTAAACAAATTGATAAGATATCATACTTATCTGTAGTAGAAAGGTGGCTGTCGTATGTTTTTGTAAGTGCGTCTGACTCACAAAAATGACAAGAGACACTTATGAAATTATAATTTCAGCCATGCAATCATGTGGAATGATATTGATATTCAACTTTTATTTTTTTAAAATAAAAAAGCCGTCTGATGGACCTCTGTGCGTTTGTCGCTCTCTCTCCCGAGAGTCCAAAAGAATCCCTGGTTCCACTCCAACCAAATGATAAAGTCGCAATGGTACCACTTGGGGAACTGTCCAAGCTCACAATCTGGCAATGGAGTCAGCACTTGCTCAGAGCCTCCGCAAGCTCCTTCTCATCCTCTCTGTTGTCCACCACTCGCTGCCGCTCTGCTCCGCCGCTCAAACTCCTCTCTTCCCCACAGAAGCCCTCCCTACCAAATCCGGCTACCTCCCGGTAAATTCCGCCACTGGCTCTGCCATTTTCTACACTTTCTATGAAGCTCAAACCCCCTACTCCTCTCTTCCCCAAACCCCACTTCTCATTTGGCTCCAAGGAGGACCCGTTGCTCCTCCTTGTTGGGCAACTTCTACGAGCTCGGTCCATGGCGAGTTTTTCAGGGGCAAAACGCCGAACAGTTGGTGCTCAACCCAACTCCGGTTCTTGGAACAGGATATTCGGCCTACTCTTCCTCGACAACCCAATCGGACTGGATTTAGTGTTGCTTCAACTCCGGAAGAAATCCCTAGGAATCAACTTACTGTTGCTAGACATCTCTTCACCGCGATTTCCTCCTTTATTGCCTCAGACCTATCTTTCAAATCGCGACCAATTTATGTTACTGGAGAGAGCTACGCGGGAAAGTATGTGCCAGCAATTGGGCACTACATTTTGAAGAAGAATCCTCAATTGCCTGTGTCGAAACGGGTGAATTTAGCTGGTGTCGCTATAGGGAATGGGTTGACTCACCGGTGACACAGGTAGCTAGTCATGCTACGAATGCTTATTTTTCTGGATTTATCAACGAGAGGCAGAAGATCCAGCTGGAGAAACTTCAAGATCAGGCCGTTGAATTAACAAAAAAGGTAACTGGAGAAACGCAACAGAGGCCAGATTTGACGTATTGAATTCTTTGCAAACCATGACAGGATTTGCCACTCTTTATGACTTCAGAAGGCTAATCCCTTACCAAGAAAGTCTCGTGAGCAAGTTTTTGAATCAGGCAGAGGTGAAGAAGTTACTGGGTGTGAATGAATCGTTGGTGTTCGAGGTGTGTAGCGATGCCGTGGGGACCGCGCTGCAGGAAGACGTGATGAAGAGTGTGAAGTATAAAGTGGAGTTCTTGGTGCAGAATACTAGGGTGTTGCTTTACCAGGGGCAGTGTGATCTGAGAGATGGAGTGGTCTCAACTGAGGCTTGGGTGAAGAATTTGAAATGGAAAGACATTGGCAAGTTCATGGAAGCAGAGAGGAGAGTGTGGGAGGTGAAGGGGAAGCTTGCCGGGCATGTGCAGAAATGGGGGAGCTTGAGCCATGTGGTGGTGTTGGGTGCCGGGCATCTGGTGCCGACTGACCAGCCGGAGAATTCTCAGGCAATGATTGAAGATTGGGTTCTGGAGAGGAATTTGTTCGCAGATGGAAAGGATCAAAATTTGAGTTTCCGAGGTGCATCGTAAAATTTTGTTGTGCATTCTTAGAAACGTTCGTACCGCATGTTATTGTTGCTGCCTCTGCTGCAGCTACGGCGGCTGTGCTAATTTATGAAGATGTAACTCAAAAAAGTCTTGGCCAGGCCTTATAGACGGACTGGCTGGCACCGACGTTTGATCTGTACTAGCAATAAATAAGAGCCACATTTTTATTTAATTAGATATACAAAAATTGTGAAAGTATTTTTTTTATTTTTAATTATCTAATAATATTAAGTCTCAAATACATTTTTTTATGAATTATAAATGAAAAACAACTTTTTTAATCTCACCTTCCCCTAACGTTTGCTAAAAGCACTAATTCCCTCTCTTTTAATGTATGTTTCTGTTTCTCCCTTCTCCGCTGCGCCAAACGGTCGCACAGCCGCTACTGTTGGAAACGACGTCAAAAATAAAATTGAAATACCACAATTACCCTTATTGAATTTCATGTTTCTCGCATTTCCATCCAATTTGATCGTGAACTTTAATGGAAACGAAGTTAATAATGGCTGGAGGTGGGTTGTTCAGTTTTCATGACTCACGAGGGTTTAAATTAGTGTAATAACCTTGGCCAAAAAAAAAAAAAAAAAAATTTGAAGTGGGCCGTCGCCAGCTCACTTATTGAAATTCACCGAATCGAGCCTTAATTTAGAAGTCACACATGGTTTCTTGCATGCAATCCCCATTTTCAATGGCTACAAGGTAGGCTTCCTTTATCAAATTGAGGTGTGGAGTGGAAAATCAAGAGAACGAAGGCTTGGGTTTTTCAGGAGTTCCACAGGAGAGCTGGATGAATCAATTGCAAATTTGAGAAGTTTCAGTTGTTTTTCCTCCAATTCGAATTGAGGATCAACTCTTCGAAGATAATTCTACAGTTTCCAGCCATTGATTAATCCAGATAAGTGGTGAATTGCTTGTAATTTGGGGTTTAGGTGAGTTAGGTTTGGTATCTGCAAACTGAGTTTGTCACCTGAGTTTTTGGGTAAGGAAGACAGACCTAGCTAACAGTCAGGTTTGTCTTTGGCTGCCCTGGTCGATCTGGTCCAGTCCAGTCCAGTTGGGGATAGAACTGACTGGTTCGAGGGTCTAACTGGTCCAATTGGGAACCATTGGACTGGTTCCTGAACCAATACACAAGACACAATTGGGTTAACTTGGGTTAAGGTTCTGAGGGTGCCAATTCAACAGGATTTTGGGTGTTTGGGTGGAGAATTGGCCAGTTTAAGGGTTAGAAGGCCAGTTCAGTGATTTGTGCACCCAGTTTCGATGTGATTCTTGCATCCTTCCAAGAAGGTTAGGCCGGTTCTAGAATCGGGGGTGAGGTAGAATAGGTTGAGTAGGTTGAGGGTCATGGGAAGCACCGGTTCACTAGGAATTTAGTAGAACAATAGTTGAACAGGGCGATTTTGGTGATGTAATGGTCGGTTCAGTGTTGTAAGGGCCCAACTCAGGGCAAAGTCTTGGTCAAGGGGTGAATTAATTTCGATTCTATGACCAGCAAGGCCAGTTCAATCTAGATCTATAGGATTTAGGGCTGGTTCACCCTAAATTAATTGAATTTAGTGCCGGTTCAGCCTTAGTTCATGAGAAACATAGCTAGTTCAGCCTAGTTTCATTGATAAAATGATTAGTTTAATGGGGTTTTCTCGAGCATTTTGGTTGGTTCAGCCTAGTTCCATGTAGTTTGCAGCCAATTCAACCTAGTTTACGTGGATTTAATCATGGTTCATGGAAATTGGGGTCGGTTCGACCCAGTTCAATGGAGTTTTAGTATAGGTTAGGTTGGTTTTAATTGGTTCATGGCCGATTTGATTTGATTATAGGGTTTTGGGGCCGATTTATGCCAATTTATGAATTTCGAAGGCTGGTTCGTCTCGGGTCGAGGGGGGTTGCTAAGGACAAGATCATATTTCGATTTAACGAAGATCGAGGGTTGAGTAAAGATATTCTAGGCGTCTCGGGGTGCATGTTAGGTGTCGAAAAGGGAAGGTCCAGGACCAATGTCGAGATAGAGTTTTTTGGGGTGAGTTCCAATTTTGGTTTTTGACTATCTTTTGGTAAATGTAGATACACTTAAGGAGATGCGCCTCAACTAGTGAGCCACCACTTCGAGCTTTAAGATTCTAGTTTTGACGAATACTGTGAGTGATATTGTTATTCTTTGTATGTGTGTTTTAAAATCTTGTTGCTCCATTATCTGATAAAAATCTTATTTTTGATTTCTAAAATTTATCTTAGGACATGTATTGTGGCATACGTGTTGAACTTTGCAAAATGTTCAGTATTGCACAAAATGCCTCTATTAAATATATATATATATATATTTCTTTGTGATTTATGAACCTGCATGTCAAGAGTACTTTGATTTTTGACTCTAACGAACACGATAGTGTTCTGACACTACATGCCTTTTGTAATTTTAATATGAGATTCGTGTATGAGATGTGGTATATGATATGTGGTTCTTTGATTCGAGTGTCATAGCCGTTGTGTGACAAGATTTATGATATGTTCCGTACTCTGGCATGTGCTATATTCAAAATCGTGTTTTAATAAATTATGTTATTAATTGAGACATATTCGGTGTACTGTGTCCCTTGCATATCTCCGCATGATAGAATAGTATTATCATTCACTGGAATTATATTTATTCATTTTTTTCCCATCTCCAGATTATAGTTCTGATCAAGTGTTGAGGCACTTCAATGAGTGGGTACCAGTTTTTTACGCCGACAACAAGGCATAAGTAATTTGTAAATCTTTTATTTATATTCTTGTAACTCCATATACTACCTTGATAGAGTTTGATTTATTTATGAATTAAATTTGTATTTAACTAGTTTAACTAAAATTAATTTGAAATAGTAGATGGGTGGCTTTCATACTAATTACTGTGTATTTAAAACTTACAAAGACTAGCGTGTTAGTCTTAATACGGGTTATGTGCTGGATTGTGGTGTAACAATTAGGTTGGCAGTTAGGTTTTATGTGTTTGTTCTTTTTCGGTTTTTCTTGTCTATTTGTGCTAATTTGTCATTCTATGACGTCATTTAGTTTTTTTTGAAGATATATCTGACAGGCAACAGGGGAGGTCAGAACTAATTCTGAAATATAGAGGAGCTCAGGGCTGTTTTGGCAAACCTCAGGGAGGTCAGCGCGAAACCCAAAAATTGAATGGCTTTTGCTGCGGAGCACCCCCGCTAACAGCGCAGAGTGCCCAGTTAGAGCACGGTAATAACGTTGGGTGTCTACGAGGTTTCGAAGTTCAAACCCTCTAATGCGAGTTTCTTTCCGTGAATGTCCCTAAAGCAATTTGGCTATGAGAAGCCCTCAAATTTGCAGTATGTATCAATCCCATTTCGTCGAACATTACGTGAGCATTTTCTAAATTCCTTCGCTTTGCACTCTTGCGCAGCAGAATCATCCGTAACAAGTTGGTTTCCAAGCCGGAAAAGATGAGCTAACTGGGAATCTGAGTTGTTGTCTCGCTCAAGGGAGCATGCAGACATCACGCTTGACCGAAGCCCGGTTTGTCTCCAATCCCCTTGTCAACTAAAGAGAGATGTATAAACTGGTTGTCCTAAGTAAGAGGCCCGTAGGACTGTTGGTCTTTAAGAAACTTATCATATTTACATCTGAAATTCCGCAATTTTCTTCTGTAGGAAATTTTATACGCCCTTACATTTTCGTTGTTGATGGATTATAACAATTTATCCTCTAAAAACGACAAAACAGAGGAAGAATGTAAAGAAATTCGTGTAATATATTGGAAGTCAGATGTGGACTTGAATTGGAATGGCAGGGTTTCTAGTATAGGAGCTTCTACAAGTAGTGATGAGCGCACATGAACTTTTTGATATTGAAGTCAAATAATTTGATATTTATGCATTCTTGGTTTCAACTTAAACTTTTGCTTTCAAAGTATTTTTCCTACCGTCTCTTTGTTTAGATACAAAAATATTTGTAAATAGTAATAAGTAACAAAAGGGGTACGACTTTCCAGGCAACCTATTTTCTCATACCAGATTGAAGTGTACTAATTCCGTTGAGTCATTTTATAATTCCAGCTGTGTCTACGTAGCAGCCTACCTTACAACCTGAATGAGAGCAGTGGTATGATGGTTTGTGGTGAAAGAGCCAGCAAAGGCTACCCTAGATTAAGGTATCGTCTTCTATTTCACTTATAATAAGTTCATGGGGACTGTTTGGTAATTTGTTGTTTGTTTGTGGTTTCTATCTGTAATCATTTCCTCTCTGTTGTCTATTTGAATTATTGGAGATTTCAATGACTGATTTGAGAATATCTTAGTCTGAAATCATATATTGCTTCTTTTATGAAATTATTTCCTATGTTGGGTTTTAGTTTGTTCACATAGTGCATTAGTTATGTCGATTAAAATATTTTGGAATTGTATTAGAAATGGAGAGATTCTGTGAAGTGATTTTCCCCTCTTTATAATATGTATCTGTCCCAGTAAAGTAGATTCAATGAAGAAATAAGACTTCTAATATGGCTCTACAGTAGCACAGAAAATAGAATTTCTGGCTAGATGAACTTATGAACAGATCCATTACTAGGTTCAAAATTGTATATGACAAATTTAAACTTGATTGTTAGTCTCATCTGAAACCTTTGTGTTTTCTCAACACATAACTGTTGCTTAGAAAATATGTTTAGGAGCTCCACCAATTTCCAATCATCCTTATGGTTGGCATGCATAATGAAATGTAAGACACATATTAAATCTAACAATTTGGGAAGTGTTATCATTGTCAAATTGAACTGATAAATCCAGAAATTTCTCATAAGCTATTATTAGTAAATTTGTTTCAAATTGCCTTTGAAATTTGCTTAATTGCTTGCCCACTTACCAGATGGAATGTATCTTGGCCAGAGAGAATTCTACTAGGTTGTTATTCTGTGCATTGAAGTCTTGTCCATAAATATCAATAGATTGTATTTGGCCTTACTATTGGATTGCCAATTCTGCAAAAACCTAAGATGTCAAGAAAGGCAACCCACCTCGCTGTGACCCTGTCTTGAGCATGGAGAGGCACACAATGAAAAGAACAGTGTGACAAAGAAGAAAAATATGCTGGGAAGAAGCTCTTATGACAAGAATCCAAACCTGGATCTATTACAATTGGAGATATAGTATTTTCTTTTATCACCAATTAATCAAAAGTTTAAGCAGTTGGGAAATGTACCCTAGATTGTGAATCAAGCTGATATTGCTACTGTCTTCAGGAGTGGATTATGTATTTGTATCCTGACCCAATTTGATTTTACTAAGAAGTTGTCTTCTGTATGGGATTTGCTTTACCTATGTACTAAAAATGGATACAGATGGCAAGACTGCAAATTACTTATATGTATTTGGAATTATTTTCTAATTAGCGAAAAATTCAAGGGAGAGTAGAGTATGTTGGAGGTGATTATTGTATTCAGGACCTTTTTTTGTCGTTTTTTGTCCTTTTTTTCCTTTTTTTTTTTTTTTTTAAATTCTGATATACAGTTGCCACTAATTTCAGCCAACCATGAAGTACCTTCTTATTATTCATGGATGCATATCTTTTTGTAAGATTGAATGTACCAATTCACCAATTTGTTGTATATGTAATTTACTTGCTGTTTATTTATTTATTCTTTTCTCAATGCTTGAATAATTAAAGCATAAAAAGCTGATAGGAGCTGAAGGTTTAAATTTTTTTTTAATCCATCTAAACAACCAGAAATTTGCCACAGTTTTTAAGTTTTTAGTTGGCGTGTCTATGTGTTTAGTTAAACATCATTTGTATTATAAAAGGATTTAATAGTTTCTCAATAATTTTTCATTCATATTGTATTAAATTCTGTTTGGTTTGGGATATGTTTAAATAGAGCAGTATTTTATGGTACATGTTTACTTGTGCTTATAATTTCTCTTAGGATCTGGCTTTGCAGGTTGAATGGCTGTGTCATTTAAGCATATCCCTGTTTATAATACTCTTGCCGCAGATGGCATTGACAGTCTTAGTCATGCAGTCATGTGGAATGGTATTAATTCTCACCTTTTTTTTTCCTTTTTTTGAAACTTCGTAAGTATGTTTTGAGCTTTTGTTTTTCCTACTAATGGAGGCCCAAAAGTTTACTAAAAGTATTTTGGTTTTTCTTTGCGGAAGTAACTCATATCAACTCAACTAAGCTTTCCCCAACTACAATGGGTTGCCTACATGAATCCTATATCTCCATTCTGCTCTGTCACTGGGCTTACTTTTGAGTAATACTTAATATTTTAGTTCTTTGTAACTATTTCAACCCTAGTATTACCTTCCATAAAAACAGTATTAGTTTCCCCAAGTGGATCACTTAAATAGTTGAAAGATATGTGTGGAAGTAAACATATGAAATTTGGAAAATCCTACTTGTGCACGTAATATCTGCAAGTTTTGATGACATTTGATCCCATTAGTTGCCAAGTTTGATTGATCCTTATTGCTTTGTCCCTCATAACTATGTTCATATGCTGAGGTTTGCACAAATTTTCTTTTGCAAATCTAAGATCCTCATTGTGTGTCTTATAGTATTATGATAGTCCAATTTTTTTAATATATAAATTTGAAAACTTGATTATCTTTATACAAAATCTAGACTTATGATTTATTAATAATGAGAAAAGCTAAGGCTTGGGTTTTGGTTAGTAGATGTGTCAATGATAATATATTCCATTTTGAAGTCAACCGCATATGACTTAGTATAGCAAAGAGCAAGAACCACAACTTTACAACTGCATATTATATAGAAAAAAATAACGGGTCCAAGATTATAATTGGGCTCCAAACTTCTGCAAAATTTATAATTATTTATTAGCACATACATTTGTATTCTTATTGTGAACAGAGCATAATAAAGGTTGGTAATATTTTGTAAAACATTTGAGTGGTTGACTGAACCATGCATTTCATTAGTGAGGTGATAAAATCCTGTTAGAAATAGTTAGTCATCTGCTGTCTATGCATGAAGTTCTCTGAACTTGGGGAATTTGACTTGTAGCTTACAACTGAATATTGAATAAGTGTTTCTTAGATTTTTTAGGTTTAGGCTGGAAAATTGGATGTTGAGTATGCTTTACCCACGACCAACTCAGTATCTGTTGGATTTTGCTCTTCCCCAGTACAATATGTTGTATGTGTTGCTTTTGCACTATAAGAGATATCTCATTGTTTTACTCATTCTAAACTTGTTTTTGGGATTTGGCACTCTGGCATGTGCTTCTTTATGGGTCTAGTATACTTAATAGTTTCCATGTGAAGCTATCTAAGCTGTTAGTTGTTATGATCTAGTCTATTGTATCTGAACTAGATAAATTTGAAGTGCTACTTGTCTCATAGTTTAACTTAATATGGGAGACTAGGGGCCTACCTCCTTCAACTTCTTGTTGTGCTTCTTTTGTTTTCCTCGTGACCCTATAATGGAAAATGTTTGTTCTGTATTCCCAGTGTTTTAGTGAGAAATGCCTGAGAAGTGTGATAACATTTGAAGCTGAGAGAGGATATAGGACTGCTCTCTGTAAAAAAATGAGGTACTGCTGGTGGTTCTAGACTGGAATGGTTTAAATTTGTGATCAAGAATGGAGTAATAGAGGAAATGCCATACTGAATGTTTAAGATTTTACAGGTTTAAAAACTTTTTCTTCTCTGGGTTCCCAAAGTTATGCTCTCGATCAAAGCATAAGATTGCAGAAACACTGTTCGAGGAAGTAGATAAGTGTGATGCGGCGAGGATATCAAGCCATTCAAATTTTTTTAATAAGGTTTGTTTGCATTTGGTATTATTGCATTTACTTGTAGCTTGCTCCAATTTAAGTTGTGTTCATCTTATATTGATCAAGGAATGGACCTTTCTCTGTCATACTTACATTACATGCTTTCAAAGTCATTCAACGAAATGTTAATCAACTTAATGTATGTTCCATTTCAATGTTAAATGTATGTTCCATTTCACTGTTAAATGTTTGTGGTGTACATATGTGAAAAGTATTATATTATTTCCAGGAAACTAGAGTGATTTCATGTGATTTATTTGCAGTTAAAGATTTATCTTGGCAATAAGCTGTTATGTGAAAAGTATTATATTATTTCCAGGAAACTAGAGTGATTTCATGTGATTTATTTGCAGTTAAAGATTTATCTTGGCAATAAGCTGAATGTATGTTCAACTCTCTTTGATAATGGTGAAAGGATCCTGTATATGCAAATCTTCATTGTAGGTGGCAAGATATTCTTAAATAACCTTTCTCTTTCTACATGAAGACAGAATTAAGAAATTGGACCATGTCCATGGGGCACTTTTTATTATCTTTTTTTCTTTTTACCTGAAGTTTAGATATGATGGCATATTTTATAATGTTCTGCTTTTAACTTTGAATATTATGGTGGATCACCTGATAAGTCTTTCCAGTTCTATCTGTTTTTAACTGTCCCACTTAAAACAGTATAATACCATAAGTTCCTCATGGAACATTAATGTGATTTATTTCTAAATTTAGCTTCACCAACCAATGACAGATCAATTATCTTTCTTCATTTTGTCACTTGTATCACGTCATTCATATGTTATTTGTGTTTATATTTATTTGCTCTCAAAACAACTGCATTCTTGTATTGCACTAAAATTAGTGTTAGCTAAAATTGGCAATTGAAGAGGTGTTGAACACGTTATAGCTCTAGAAGCACATACACTTTTGCAGACCTGCTGTCTATGTGTCTAACACATGTTGAACAATGACATTAACTGGACATGTCTTGACCTCTTTCAGAAATCTGTTAGAACATGCCCAATTATGATTAGTATTATTCTTTCTCCTGTTTCTTATAACTGACGAAGTATGAAACAGATAGTTAGAATATTTTGCAGCAATAGTAATATGTTGCTGAAACATAAGTATGGTCTCTTTTTGCAAATAATTTTCCCACCTTAAAAGACCTTTATAGTAGTATTGTTAAAGGTGTAAATTTGGTTTGTATAAAAATTTGAACCATATTGATTTTACTTGTCTATTCATTTCTCTTAATTTATATCTACTATTCTTCATTTGGTTTTGCTGATTTGTTGCCTTGATATTCTCCAAACATAATTGCCATTTGGCATGTTCATTGTCTATATTCTTCTTAATGTTTGTATTTGTGTTAGAAGTCTAGGCCATTGCATGTTCAGGAAATGATTCTTCAAATTTGTAAGAGAGTTTTTGAAAATATTTTGAGTTTTTCATCAATTACTAGTTATGATTATTAGTTGTAATTTGATACTTATATTGCTATCAGGAATTGATGCAATTTTGTAGTACTCAACAGGCAATGCAGCCAAAATCAAGAAGGCAAAGGGGACATAGCCACTTAACTACAGTAAATAGGCAATCCTGGTGATCACAGATTCCTTAATCTAATGAGTCTACACTTTTGCTCCGCATATCCCATAAAAGGAAATGTGCCCTACACGCAATAATGTTTATGGACTTTATGGTGCAATCGAGTCTATGTATCTGTGGAACACAATTAAGCCCATTTTCTTAAACAACAAACCCACAATTAATGACAGCTCACCTTGTGAAAAATTTGAACATGAGCAGCCAGGGTTTCAATCATTGATAATGAACTTCACAAGCCTTATGGTGTCATCACAATATAATTGAATCCCAAGTAGTAATTACTTTAGCACTGCTGTTTTGAAGAAATTAGCTTTTGTCATCCAAATGTTTATGACATATGTGCTCGTCTCCTTTTCCACTGTACTCCATGTAAGCACCAGTGGTGCAAGTAGAACTGAAAATCGGTTGATTTCCGGAGAGGATATAAGTTGTTTGCTTTGTTTGTGATGTCCTGACTAATGCTTATCCTGAAATTATCTGTTCTTAATTTCATTATTCTTTGTGTTATTTTGTTTTTGCAAGTTCTCAGTCAAGATTCAGTAATTCAAAGTTTTTTACTTTTAATGCCTTTAAGGTGTTAGTTTCCTCTGTATACTGGGGCTTCTAATTTCTTTTTACTTCCACTTATGTGGTGGTTTTGTTATTTGCTTCTAGGTTCCTGTCTCAATGAGCTTCAGTAGTCTAAGTGATTCAGAGGAGAGCGAGAGGGTTCAAAATGAGTCCTGTACAAATTTTAGAGATGCAATGGATGATTTTGACGTCTCAACATGTAAACGATTTCCTTCTATCATCTTGGGTAATTCTCCGCAAGTGGAATTGTATGATGAGACCATGTCTTGTGATGAGGCCATAGCTTGGTCAGGAAAGAACCATTTTCTTGTATCTGAAATATATAAAGGACTTCTATCTGGTTCTCTGGGTGCAAAGTCTATTGATCCAGATTGTTTCTATGAGCTTTTGCCTTCTCTTCAGTCTGGCCTTCCAAGCGCTAACTCTTCTTTATTTAGAGATGGAAGTTCTTATGAATTATCTTTATCTGCTGAGCCCCTAAACATCGAGGCAGAAACGAACTCAGATCCCAAAATTACTGTGGATGATTCTTCAACTAGAGCTTTGCCTGAGATCCTTCCAACAGCTGGATCTGTTGAATTGATTCTAGACAATGCTATCAGTTGCATTCCTGGATTGAGTAAGAGGCAATGTCATCAGCTGGAAAATTGTGGCTTTCATACGGTAGGTTCTTTAGAGGTTATTTATATTCTTAGTTTTGTCATGTTTAATTTCTCATGGAGGCTTGGGATCACATTTCCTTTTGATCTGTAGTTGCGGAAATTGCTCCACCATTTTCCTAGGACCTATGCTGATCTACAGAATGCACAGTTTGGAATTGATGATGGGCAGTACCTGATTTTTATTGGGAAAATCTTGTCTTCGAAGTGAGTTTGAATTTTCTTTGAGAATTATATTTTTCCAGAATGATTATTTATTTCTTAATGTAGGGAGTCCAAAATCATTTCCTATATCATTCAGTTTTACTGTATTTCTTAGTGGTAGCAATGAACATGATATGGTCTGCAACATTCCATGATACTGGATTATCTCTTCTAAGGAGCTGATTAAATTCTTGATTTGAATTTCAATTTCAGTATAAAGAAAATTTTGAAATAGAAGTGCACAAGCAAAGAGTGGTTTTTTCTTTAGAAATTCATGTGTAATGCAGTGTAAAAGGAGGAAGAAAACTAATTTTACGAGTACAGAGTACACAAATCCTAAAATTTGTGAAACTCTAAAGAGATTTTTCTTTTTCTTGTTGCAAAAATGATATTTCAACTTTTGTTTTGTGGATCTTGCAATTATTCTACCAGTTACTTGCTAAGCTGAGAGAGACTACTCAATGATTGCACTGTTGGCTCACTTATATCTCTCATCCTTGATCCATAATTATGCTCCTATTTTCATTAGTTTGGGATGGTAATACAGTTATGGCTGGTCTAGCTATTAGGATCATTTATTTTTGAATGTAAATTTATCTCACTAAAGAAAGCAATTAGATATTTTAGCAAAGGAGCAAAAATCATTTAAACATTTGTCAAAGTCTATGGCCCCACCCTCTTTGGAAAGAAAAAATCAAAACTGAACTGAAAAAGGATAAACGATTTAGTGAATCTTCCTGTTTGCCAATGACAAAAGCAGCTATGGTGTTAAAACTAGTTGTTGAAATTGGTTTCTGATCTGATGACTAGGCATAAGCTGGGCTTGATTAAAATTGTATGGATCCTATAACTATAAAATTTGCAAGGGACCAAAATAATCACACATTTTTTATAATGGTGGCATGAAAGTCAAGACAGAAATGCATCTGCAAAATTAAGCTCCATTCATCCTTTCACAGAAGAAATTCTTAATCTTAAATTTATAAGCTTATCAAATATCAAAATTTAGCTTGAATGAGGAGATTCCTATTGCATGCAGGCTGCAATAGCTGTGTTCTTCTCAAATACTTGTAAAGTTGTTAGAATCGGAGAGGATGGCATGATTTTAGAGTTATTGAAGGAAGCTTTTCTGTTAATTCACACTACGCACTTGTTAGAAGTGATCTTGGCAGTTGGCAGCTCATTATCCATAGGCCCAGGGTTGGAGCATGCTTTTTTTATTTGGAGAAAGATGTTGGCCTCAATATCCACTATCGGTGTCATATGTAGAAGAGGGAAGGAGTCGATTAATTACATTTGACTTTGTCATGATGTAGTATTGGAAATGTGATGATTACATATTTGCTACTTATTTAATCATGCAAGAACCTGTGCTCCAGTTGGAGAAGAATTAAGATTATATCTGAGCGGTGTGAGGAAGGCTTGGGAGGAGTGTCAAGTCTTCATGTTTGATATGATAAGTTGGAGATTGAGGAATTTCTGAATTTAACTGCTTACATGATACAGTAGAGCAAATTTGATCTAGGTCCTTGAGTGAACAAAAAGAGTTGAGACCTATTTAAAAATAATTCAAATTGAGGATCTAGTTATGCATCTTGGGAATTAGGTAATTACAATCTCCATTTAAATTTATTTTAAAATAGGCCATTGAGCTAATTTCTTTTCCCATTATGGTCTTATTCCAAAATTTCCCCATAAAATTATCATGGCTCTGTTTCTTGATGATAGAGAATTCTTATGAATGTTATTCTTCTTTATTGATTTATGAAACATTAATATTTATGATCCCAAAAGTTTAGATGGAGTTTTAAAATTGAGTTTTCTTCACCATTGCCTGCTGTATGTTCATGGTTTGTTTTGACCTATATTGTGAAGGTTATAACTTATTGTTCTAATAATATGAGAAATTTTCGTATTACACTCTTTTGTTTCATCAACATCATCTTCTTTTTCTTCTTCTCTCTCTCTCACTCTCTCTCTCACACACACACATCTTTCTTTTTCTTTTTCTTTTATTGGGGGTTGAATGAAAATGAAAGGATAGTAAGTATCAGGGGTAATATAGTTGACTAAGCGGAACTTGTTGCCCCTTTTGGATAGTGCTTCATTTTCAACATTGATATTAATATATAACTTACCATAGTAGCATCCAGTGGTTTAAACCAAGGTTCATATTTCTTTTACATGTACTTGTGTATGAAAAGGAAAAAAAAAAAATTAATGTAGCTTGTAGCGTTCAACTATAAAACATTGGATATTTATTGACATTGAGTTAATATCTTTTGATCTATAAGAACTATTTTCTGCTGCAGGGCAATTAGTGCTGGCTGCAGTTTCTCATTTTTGGAGGTTGTAGTTGAATGTGAAGTTGCAGACAATGGATCAACTTCTGAGCAAGTGATTGATGTAACTTTTAGTCCAAATAAGCAGACATTGTATTTACATTTGAAGAAATTTTTCCGTGGCACTCGTTTCACATATCAACCTTTTCTCAGAAGTCTACGGGAAAAGCATAAAGAAGGGGATATTGTATGTGTTAGTGGTAAGGTGAGTTTATAACTGTCTCTGTTTAGTTGCATTTTGTAGGACTTTTTTGTGGTTGCAGTTATATGACTTCTGATTGTGTAGAGCTTTATCTTGATCTGAGCAGCTTATTAATAAATATTGCAGCTGTTCAACCCAATCGGTCCACTTATTCCTTTGTAACATGTTCTTCCATTCCTTCCTGGTCTTGATTGAGAATAGTAATTGGTAGTCATAACTGGTGTCTTATTTGGATGATGTTGATGGTTGGAACTTGAAGGCATTATTTCATATGAACTTCTTCAGGTTGTTCACGACAGGATTTTTTTGAAGTAAATCCATTAGGGAGATGAGCTTTGAGGGGCTTGTGAGCTAATGGATATAACCTTTTGCAAAGATCCAAGTTGTTCTAGTGGTTGTTATCAGTCTTTTGCACTTCTTTTGCACTTATTTCTGGGCTTATATCACAAGATTACTTCAAGAGGAAATTATTATGATCTTATATAGCTATATTCATTTATGTTGTGTTTTGCCTGTATTCTCAAAATGTCCCATATCTTATGGGAAATATGAACTCCCTAGTTTGGTATACAAGTCTTAGCAAAAGATTCTAAATGAATTTGATATAGATGGTAGTAATGTATACGACTCAATTTAGCCCCATTAAGGTAAAAACTGAGAATATGGATAGGAAGGTGCGAAGAGAAAATAAAATTAAAGATTCGGTTTTTCTCATTATCTTGTTTGTATAGCTGTTATAAGGCAGCTTATGTAGTTAGCAAGGGGTATTTTTGTAATTTGATTTATGCTATGAATAAAGATGTATATAATCATAAGAGTCTCCAAAGACACAGTTTTGTGTTCCAATACACCTCTCTGTGTTCTTCCTTCTCTCTAGAGGAAACCCTAAATCCACATTCAATCCTTCTCTCTCTCCCTCCCCCCTTCCTCTCTCTCTCTCTCTCTCTATCTATCTATCTCTTTCTTTTCAACTATAGTAATGTGATAAAAGGTGAGAAGTGAGAGTGTACCAAATTCTTGTCCTATTTTAATTTGCATTATTGAGTTTGGATGAGTAATTTTGATAATACAAAATTTTGTTAAAGGGTTGGATTCTTTTCTAGCCAAGACAACCATTCTTGGTTAAATAACCATTTGATATTTTAGGAAAATTTCCTCAATCTAAACATGACAACTCTCACTATTTCTTACCAATCACTCCATCCAAATGCACTCTAAATAAATTATTCTGGTAGAAAAATAAGGACTGGTTGCCGCACAGTATTTGAGTTTCTTTGTTCGTTTTTTCTTTACTTTTCTCTTTCCATTAGAATTCTTTTTGTATTAATAGATACCTTCTGTCACAGTTTTGGTCTAAGAGACATAGAAACTGACGTGTTTCATGTTGTACACAATATGGAGACATGGAAATGGCAATTTTGAAACAATGCAGGAAGCATTATAGGGACATGGGCATGGCCATAAAATAAATATATGCTACTTATATAAAATCCAAAACAAATATAAAATGTACAATTTTATATGCAAATTGGTCACCACTTAAAAACTCCAGACTGAAGGGTCCCAAAAGTGTCAATTTTTGGATATGCATTTTTGCTGTGTATTCTTTTGTGGTTGGAGGGAAAAGATTAAATAAAGTATGAGATACATCTGCATGCATGTTCAACATTTGAAGTTTCCCATGCATGCTAGTGTCTGACATGGACACTTGCACCTTCCATATTTCGTGGATTTTGGATCACTATAGTGTTTCGTTACTTTCATTGGAGTGGTCAGATGCGACTTTATTTTTATTTTGTAACTAGGTTTTTGCCTTACCAAAATATTCAGCAATGCAATTCACCCATATTCCAGCAATTGCTGTGTGATTTATTATTGCTATTATTATTTTTTTTCATTGTAGCAGCAAATTTAAGTTGATATTTAGTTCAAACAATCTGCTTTATGGCTGTTTACATCACGTTAGCGCCTCACATTTTTAGTTTCTAAAGTTCCGAGAATAAACTAAACTGCCTAATATGATAGGATTGATGGATTCTTCTTTGGAGTATTTTACAATATTAGTTAATGGATGGTGAGGCTGCATTTGAGATCCATTCTTGTACGTCTAACAACTTGTTGTGCCTAACTATCTAGCTAAAATGGTTTAGCCAAGTTGTTTATTAGCTGTCTACTTAGTCTTAAATCAAAGGCAACATTTTCATCCTCTATGTAGGTCAACTTGCGCAATCAAGAGGTGGTGAGTTGTGTTTCTATTAACTTTTGCCTCAATGCACTTTACTAAACATGAGATGTGCAAAGAATGTAGAACAACTCAGAAAACATATGAGAGACAAAGTGGAGAGAGAACAACCACAAATGATTTGGCCTGAACATTGGAAAGTTTTCATTTTGTCCTCCTTCTCAAGGCACACCCTCGGACTTCTTGACTACGAACTATTAGTGGAACGACTGAACTGTATTGATTGTGTGTCAATTTATGAGATTTCATCTTTGAACTTATGATCTAAGACTGATGAAACCAATATTAGATTTTCAAGATAAAATTGATTCATAACATTTAATAAATTGACTTATGAAAACAATATGTTGCATATGGGTAAGTTAAGTTGACTAATGTTGTTATACGGTTCTCCTTGTAGTAATGGACTGGAAAACACTTAAGTAAGTGGTCTATATAATTTGAAATTTGTTTGAAGTCATTTTTAGTGGTTTTCTAAAGCTTAAAAATGTTTTCAACGTAGGAACTTTGGAAAATTTTCATTCTGTCCTCATCCGCAAAGCACCTTGGAGTTCTTGACTATGAACTAATGGTAGAACAAGCACAAACTAGGTTGTGCAGTGAATAGATTGCAAGTCAATTTAAGAGGTTTCATCTTTGAACTTATGATTTAGGGGTGATGAAACCAATTTTAGATTTTCAAAATAAATTTTGACTTATCATATTTAATAATTTGACTTATGAAAACATTATGTTGCACATGGATGAGTTAAGTTGAGTCAGTTGTAATATACTTATGGTACTGAACTGGAAAACACTTCGAATAGCTGTCTATATTATATGACTTTTGTTTGAAGTCAGTTTTGGTGGTTCACTAAAGCATAAAAATGTGTTTGACACAGTAGTTTCAGGAGAGATAAGTTGTCTTATTCCTGAATCCAATTTGACTTTCTCAGGGAATAAGATTTGTTTTGAGAGGAGGAAAACTGTTTTTCTTTCTCTTTAAGGCTATTATGAGGAACATAAATAAAAGTCAGCTTTGGGCCTTTGGCTTGAGCCATTACAACTTGACAACCATAATTGGACCATTATTACAAAATTAGTTGTTTTGTTATTATCAAAATCATTGCTTGTCCACCATTCATAGAGAATTTCTGCTTATGTTTTGCCTCCTGGATCTAGGTGAGGAGTATGCGTATGAAAAATCACTATGAAATGAGGGAATATAACTTGGATGTACTTGAAGATGGACAAGATGTATCGGCTCGTACAGAGGGGAGACCATACCCTATATATCCTTCAAAGGGAGGCCTTAAACCAAACTCACTTAGGGAAATAATTTCAAGGTTTGTGCCTTCTATCTATGTAATGAATTCGTTAATATTCATGTCATATGCAGCATCTTTATGAGGATCTACTTGCAAGAAAGCTACTGATGATAGACACAAATGTTAGGCTGCTTTTTCCTTGTTTGATAAGCCTTGTATGTATCTGAATCAAATCCCAGAACCTCTTCCTTCTCCTTTCATCTATATATTATGGGATGTTAAGAATATAATATGCATTTTGATTCAAAATTCATATTTTTTTGGTCTTTTGACCTGGTTCTTAAATGGTAAAATCATCAAATTATCATATTGGGTAGAGTATTCTTAAACATAACCACTTACAGATAGAATATATGTTTAAAGCACAATCAGCTGTAAGTTGGATGTCAAGAAGACATTAACGAATCCTTGTTCGTTTTTCATTTTCTTTTGACCTGATTCCTGTTTACTAGTTGGGAATCATGTTGGACATCATTATGCATTCTTGTGATGAATCTCATTAATTTCCTAAGCTTCTCCTACTTATTATAATTTTGTTTCATCACTACTCTCCATGACACCTTGTCCATGCACGGTTACTGTTTGTGGTCCTTGTGGCATGTGGAGTACAATTCTTTGTCTGGAAATGTTAGTGTTTTCTTTTTTGTTATTGCACTGTCTTCTATTCTCTTGTTAAGTGTTGTTAATCATTTATTCATTAATTGTTTAACCAATTTATTCTTTAGCCTATATTTATTTATTTATGTTTCTGATTGTCAGAGCTTTAAAAGTTTTGCCTGTTAGCGTTGATCCCATTCCTCAAGATGTCACTCAGGATTTTGGACTTGTATGCCTTAAAGATGTAAGTAGCATTTTAAGGTTTCCTTGACATATACTTCTGTTGTTCATTATTCATGTTATCTTAGTTGTGGATGACTGAAGACCTTCTTTTCGTATTATTCTTTCCATTTTCATTTCAGTTAAGAAGTGGGAGTGAGACTAAAAAATGAACAGGTCAAATTAAATTGAATTGATCTTTGTTTTAACTTGTCTCTAAATTCTTGTGCCCTCGATATATTTTCAACTGGACAATACTTCTCAACATCCAAAGCATGATTGGTAAAGTGATTGTTTCCTATGTTCTATACTCAAGATGTGGATTATTCATAAATAGGTTTTCTGTAAATATGTTATGCTCACATTTAGTTGTGTCTTACATATTCTTGAGCAAAACAGTGGGGGAGATAAAGAGTTGTAAATATTTCTTGCATGATAATGTGTTTTTATTTTTGTTTCCAAATATGATATCTGATCTGTAATTTGTTTTCTACCTAACATTGGAAGAATGTCACAGTTATCTTCTTCTTTTTTTTTTTTTTTTTTTTTTTTCCTTTCCCCTGATGAGTTGCAACAACTCTTACCTATGGTTTGTTTCTTGTCTCTGGTCAATCTCATATCAACAAGTCATTAACTTCTTAGTTTCAGACAATGTATGATAATAAACAAAGAGCACAATAATCTGGTCAGTACATCATCAAGGTTCCGCAAATATTGACTCTTGAGGGATCTTCTTCCTTCTCTTTTTGGGGGCTGGGGATGTGATTTGGTTTAGTTAATTGCTAATTTTCGTAATTTTGGATATTCGATGTGCCATGTTGAACCCAAGTTGTCACTACACCAATTGATACCAGTAAACATGCAATACTCAAATTTAGTTACTTCGGTAAAAATAACCAACTAACTGTTATTAATATATCCTTTCAGTAATGCATAACATTCTTTACAAAATGATCTATGCCTCTGTGCTTAGTAAGTACCATACTTAACAAACCTTTTTTTCGGTATCTTGAAGTAGTTAAATGCTATGTATGGTCTAAATGGTGACAAAGGAATCATGCAAGTAAAAACTGTATTATGGGGTAATAACTTAATCATGTGCATAAAAAATTCAAAAAAAAGAGTGGGCACCAACTCTTTTTTCATTTAACCATGTGTGATTGGACAGATAATAATTGGAGATCTGGGTTCAAATTCTGCAACAAATAAAAAATAGTGGACCTACAACATCTAAAAATTTTAAATAACTGAAACTAAAAGGGCATGAACATTTTGAAAAATAATACTCTACTTTTTATTAGGTGGATGGTTTGAAGTGTGAGGAGAGAAGTCCCAGACAGGGTATTGTTTAGTTGCAAGAGTTAAAAGCTTGATCTTCTTCCAATTGTCTTGGAAGCATTTCCATGATAAGCCACTGGGACATTCATCCCAACTGCTTCCAAGATAGTAAAATATTGCTTAATTAATCAAATAAAGCTAAGATTTTACCAAATGATTTTTATCTTGAGGTTTTCAGTCTTGGGTTTTGTTATCAGAGCAGCTAGCTAGTCATCTTAATCTCCGCTGTAAATTTTGAAATAGGCTTCACTTGAATTGTGTGTTCTATATTACATCTATCTACTGGTAGCTCTGTATCATTTTCTGAGCAAACTAGGTATAGATCTCAGCATCTCAAGATAGAATTTTTAATTATTTATCTTATGATTTTCATTTTCATATTTTATGTCATCAATGCAAGCAATAAGAACAGTAATGCTGAAGTGTGCTATATAAAAATAGCAATATTGCTAAAATATGCTATATGAAAAGAGTTACACCTAAACTGTTATCTTAATATCTCAAACCCATCTCTTAAGACTGCTTCAACACATTTGGCTTTCGTGGACTTGCCTACTTCATAATTGGAACATATGTGCTTTCCTACTGTTGTTGTTGTCTGTTCCTTCTTCTTGTTGATACTTGCCTGGTTAGTGAAATTATGTTGATGAAGTCTATGACCTAATGATGCCCTTTGTATCCATAAAATGCTGATGATGCCTTTGTTTTAACATAAGTATTGCTGACCAGGAACTTACGAATCACTAAATGCCTATTTGTGCATAAGCTCTTTAGAATTGGGATGCTTGTCTACATGTTATGTCTGTATTTATTGTTTTGCCAGTCCTTAGTTACATTTTTCAGCACATACACTGACATGGTTTCGTTAGCGATGCAGGCATATTTTGGGATTCACCAGCCGAAGAGTTTGAATGAGGCTGATTTAGCTCGAAGAAGGCTTGTATTTGATGAGTTTTTTTATCTTCAGGTAATATATACCTTGTGTAGGTGTTCTCAAATTCTTGAACTTTTTTCACATTGTTCAGGTAGTATTGGTCTGAAAATGAAGTTTTTACTGATCTCAAGTTTATCATTGTGCATATGATTGGTTTTCTTTATTGAATTAACACAATAGGTAGACTCCTGGTCAACCTTTCATTTAACTTGCATATCATTACTAACTATTGATACTTTCAAGGTCTAGTTTGGGCTTTTGATGTTCCTATTTTCTACCCATTACATCATGGATCTTGAATGGCATTACACCTCTGGAGTTTGCATATGTATGCATTGATTATCTTTTGAAAAGTTATCTACATGTGTATATGATAAGGAATATGGTTTAGAACCTGCATAAAAGTAAGCAAAACAAGAAGCAAAAGTGCAGTAGAAGAAGTGCAAACTCAATTGCAAGAAGGCAGTCTCAAATCCTAAGCTTCACTCATCCAGGAAATAGTGCCTCACTGTGAGATTACATGTACTAGAGCTTAGAAGAGCTAAGATAAATTCTCACTGTTAAAGATAAAAACAACTAAGTAAATCAAAATAAATCCTAAAATAATTTTTGACAATTTTATGACTCTTGTTACTTAGCCATTAGTCTTGTTCTTCTAACATTTTTGAACTTTGAGTTTACCTTCCTTTTCTCTGTTAGAATGATCATAATATTTTATAGCATGTCTCTTTTGCTCTTATACTAGTCTTTCATTTTGTATGTACGGTAAGTAGAACTTAAACTAGGCAGTCGGATCTTCAAAGGGAATTGATGAAGCTACCTCTGAATTTAGCTAAATAATCATAATAGCTTTATGACCTTTCTAGTAATTTCTTTCTCAGTTGTTTCATATTGCATTTGTTTCTGTTCACCATGTATGTGCTCTCCTCTACCCATGTGTCTTCCTGCTAAGATCCTAATATCTTTTGCTTCTTTAAGGAATAAATTTTCTCTTTTTCTTGGTGGCCAAGTAGGAGGGATTATGTAGTAACGAATCTCTAGGCTAATGTATAATACCTCTTAGCCAAAAGAAGCCTTTAGTGTTACTGAAGAAGGTTGCAACCAGATTAATTAGGGTGATTTGCATAATTTAACGCATTAATATTTCATATCCAGTATGTGAGGTGAAAATCTTCGTTAATCTTCTAATATTAGACTCTCTCTTTAATTTTCTATTGTTGTCCTGCTCTGTGATTATGAAAACAAATTTGATGAGAAGGTAAACATCTATGTTTGAGTCTGATGAGAGAACGACAAAACTAGCAAGGTTCTTTTGCTCACTTCTAGTTTAAGTTATGCTGAAGTTGAGATTCCTATAGCAAATTCTGATGTTATTTTAAATTTTTATATTTATGAACTTATATTGACCCAGATGTCATTTTGTCAGTTGGGCCGTTTGTTTCAAATGCTTGAGGGTCTTGATACACATTTAGAGAAAGATGGACTGTTGGATAAGTACAGAAAGCCAGAATTGAATGCTGTATTCATGGAGGAATGGTCTGCTCTCACGAAGAAGTTTATGAAGGCTCTTCCCTATTCACTTACTCCAAGTCAGCTAACTGCTGTTTCAGAGATTATATGGGATCTTAAACAGCCTGTTCCCATGAATAGGCTTTTACAGGTTTTTGATATATATTTTTCCTGCTTTACAATGTATTATATAATTTGTAATTCATAACTGGCAAGAAGTTTTCATTCCTGGATTGAACTTCTGAAATTATATGGATAGTATGATACATGGTGGCTTGTGTTGGTGTTTCAGATTTTTGTTGCTATGCTTTTAGTATGAGGAATGTGGTACTTATCCCTACACTTTGTTGCCTGTGGGAGCATTTCTTTACTTGCTGATGACACATTTTTTGTTTATACCAATTAGTATATATTTGTGATGAAAAATTTTGTAAATTATTTGTTTGAAACAATTAGATTTTCCAAATATCTGAGTGTGTAGAATTTTTGTCTATTATAGTGAATGACTTTTTTTTTTTTGTGGCTGATATCTTTTTAGTGATATTCCTACATTGCTTCTTCCCAGGGTGATGTTGGGTGTGGCAAAACTGTGGTAGCTTTTTTAGCATGCATGGAAGTTATTGCTGCAGGCCATCAGGTGGGCAGTTTGATATTTGTGAATATAGAAGGGAGAAAAATAACTATATATTTAATCATCTTGGTAGTACATGTCTATATACACTTCATAGCAAAAACAAATGTCCACATTATTCGATGTGGGATACTAATACTAACTTAACATAAGACTATTCCAACACTCCCCTCAAGCTAGAGCATATAAGTCATATGTACCAAGCTTGTTACAAAGAGATGTAATCTGAGGACCTCTGAGAGATTTAGTAAAGATATCTGCTAGCTGATCAGCAGAATTGACAAAAGCAATGGAAATGTATCCAGACAAAATCTTCTCTCTAATGAAATGACAATTAACTTCTATGTGTTTGGTCCTTTATGAAACACAGGGTTAGAGGCAATATGTAAGGCGGCTTGATTATCACAGATTAACTTCATTTGTCCAACCTTTCCAAACTTCTATTCTTGAAGTAACTGCTTTAACCAAATTAGTTCACAAGTTGTCAAGGCCATAGCACGATATTCAGCTTCAGCACTTGACCTCGCAACAACATCCTGTGTCTTACTTTTCAGGAAATCAAATTACCTCCAATCAAAATACAATATTCCGAAGTAGATCGTCTGTCTGAAGGAGAACCAGCCCAATCTGCATCAGAATATTCAATTACTTGAATGTGTCCTTTATCTTCATACAATAATCCTTGACCTGATGTTCCTTTAATATACCTGAGAATACGAATCACAGCATTCCAATGATTGTCACATGGAGATTGTAGGAATTGACTTACTGTACTGACAGCAAACGAAAGATTTGGTCGAGTGATGGTTAAGTAATTAAGTTTTTCCACTAATCTCCGATATCTTTCAGGATCTGCAAGAGGCTCCCCTGTCCGGGAAAGAGTTTGACATTCAAATCCATAGGAGTATCAACAGGTTTATAGTCCAACATACCAGTTTCGTCAAGTATATCCAAAGCATATTTACGTTGGGAAATAACAACACCTGAATTGGATTGAGCCACCTCTATCCCGAGAAAGTATTTAAGTCGACCCAAATCTTTGGTCTGAAAATGAGTAAAAGGGTGTTGTTTGAGCTGCTGAATACCCTCTTGATCATTCCCAGTGATGACAATATCATCAACATAAACAACAAGAAAGATACATGTACTGTGTGATCCATGACGATAGAAAACCGAATGATCAGCTTCACTTCGAATCATGCCAAACACTTGAATGACTGTACTAAAGCGACTAAACCAAGCCCTTGGAGACTGTTTTAAACCATAAAACGAGCGTTGAAGTTGACAAACCAAACCAGACTCCCCCTGAGCAACAAAGCCAGGCAGTTGCTCCATGTAAACCTCTTCCAGTAACTCACCATGAAGAAAAGCATTTTTGATGTCCAACTGATAAAGAGGCCAGTGATTTATAGCAGCAAGAGAGAGAAATAACCATACGGAGGCAATCTTGGCCACAGGAGAGAAGGTGTCACAATAATCTAAGCCATAAACTTGTGTGTATCCTTAGCAACCAAACGGGCTTTAAGGCGATCAACCTGTCCATCCGGGCCAACCTTGATAGTATATACCCATCGACATCCAACAGTAGATTTTCCAGAAGGAAGAGGTACTAGATCCCAAGTACCATTAGAATGTAAAACAGTCATTTCATCAATCATAGCTTGTCGCCATCAGGATCAGAAAGTGCCTCAATAGTAGTCCGAGGAACAGACACAGATGATAAGGTGGAAATAAGGGAATAATAGGAAGGGGACAGATGATGATAACTGAGAAAAGTATAAATAGGATAGGGATTCTTGGTGGAGCGAACACCTTTCCGAAGAGCTAGTGGTGGAGAAGTGGCTGTAACCTGGTCCGTGGTACGAGGAGATGTTGGCGCAGCAGGGGAGTCCAATGGAACCTATTCAATATCGGTAGAGGGAGGATGAGGTCGATGACTATAGACTTGTAGAGGACGAACTGGAGGTGGAGTTTCTTGAGAAGCATGAAGAGGAGGACTTAAATATGGAATGGGAAGAATGTGAGAAATAGAATCCGGATCTGACACAGTAGTAAAGTATGGAGAGGGCTCTAAAAAGGTGATATCAGCAGAAATGTAAAAGCGTTGGATAGTAGGAGAATAACATCGATGCCCTTTTTGGACTCGAGAATACCCTAAGAAAACACATTTGGTGGACCAAGCAGAAAGTTTATCCTGTCTAGGAGCTAAGTTATGAACAAAACACACACAGCCAAAGACACGAGGAGATAGAAGATACATAGATTGATTTGGAAAGAGAATGGAGAAGGGAATTTGGTGCTGTAAAACTGAAGAGGGCATGCGGTTAATTAGATAGCAGGCTGTAAGAACAGCGTCGGCCCAAAAACGAAAGGGAACATTATGATGGAGTAAGAGAGTATGAGCTGTTTCAATGAGATGGCGGTTCTTGCGTTCAGCTACACCATTTTGTTGTGGTGTATGAGCACAAGAAGATTGATGAAGAATACCCTGAGAAGCCATGAAGTCAATAAAAGAAGAAGAAAAATATTCACAAGCGTTATCATTGCGTAAAACACAAATTGAAACATTGAATTGAGTTTTTATTTCAGCACAAAATTCTTTGAATACAGAAAACACTTCAGAACGATTTTTCAATAAATACAACTAAGTACATCGAGAATAATCATCGATAAATGTGACAAAATACTTAAAACGTAGGACAAAGGGAATATGACTCGGACCCCAAATATCTGAATAGACTAATTCAAAAGGAGACATAGCCCTATTATTGACTCGCTTGGGAAACGAAACACGTGATTGTTTACCAAGTTGATACGACTCACACTCTAAAGATGACAAATATGAAAGACTCGAAACCATCTTCTGTAGTTTTGAAAAACTTGGATGTCCCAATTGATTATGAATAAGAGTGGCAGATTCGGTAGACATGCAGGCAACTGAGGAAGAAGGTAGATCAATGTGATAAAGTCCTTGAGACTCACGCCCTGCACCAATCATCTATCCCGTGCCACGGTCCTGTACAATAACAGAATCATTCAAAAAGGTTACTAAACAATTCAGAGCACGTGTCAACTTACTAATTGAAATAAGGTTAAAAGGATAACTAGGAACATACAAAACAGAATCCAAGTTTAATGAAGGAAAAAGTGAAGCTTGTCCAATGCCTTTGGCCATAGTTTTGGTACCATTAGCTAGGGTCACATATGGAAGGGAAATAGAGTAAGTAAGATGAGAGAAAAGATGTTGATTACCAAATATGTGATCAGAAGCGCCAGAATCAAGAACCCATGATCCAAGTCCAGATGACTGGGTAAGACAAGCAACAGAATTACCAGTATGAGCAATGGAAGTAGAAGGTTGTTGAATGGCTTTATAACAGAGATAATCCTCATATTCTGATGCTTTTATAACAATAGTGCTAATTGTTCCTCTGAAGTAGATTTAGAATCATAATGATCACTTTGAGCGACATTAGCAGTGCGTGGTGGTCGTCCATGTAACTTGTAGCATTCATCCCTAGTATGTCCCAACTTCTGATAGTAACTACACTTAAGACGATTATTCCGAGCATTACCAGTACCCCTACCACCTATTTGTTCCCCCCTAGGATTAGTTTGAGAGGCTAATCCAATAAGCTCAATCGAAGGATGTGCAGACAATGGATTGGTAGAAGTATGCGAAGTAACCGAGCACCGAGATCATCTAAAGAGGGAACCACTGAATCAGCAAGGATTTGATCTCGAACAGAAGCAAGCTCAGGACGAAGAGCAGTCAAACCAAGTACCATGATTAACTTATCTATCTGTGTTGACTGGTCAGCAGTATCCTATATAGTCAAGAGAGAATTTAACTCCTGTTTGATAGATTGAAGCTTTCCAACAAAGTCAGACATATCATCATTTTGCTTTAAACTAACCATATTGGTTACCACGGTAAAGAGACGTTGAATGTCATTCATATAAAGTGACTTGGTCTTAAACCCAAATCTCATAGCAAGTATCATATGCTTGATAGATACTACTGTTGAGTTTAGGATCAATTGATTGCAACAATAAATTACATAAGAGTGCATCAGTTCTCTGAAACGCAGTCTTTTCATTAGTAGATACTGTCTCAAGTTTAGATGTCAAATGATGCTCATAACCTTGACCACAAAACCATAATTTAACAGATCTTGACCATGCAATGTAATTAGAACTCCCTACTAATTTTTCCGAGGTAATTGCAGGAGTAGGAGTAATTATAGGAGAAAAAGTAGCAGACCTCGATGATGATACACCTCCAGATGAGACTTGAGAACTTGAAACTTGAGAACCTGAATTGCTCATGATGTCAGCTGGTAGGATGGATCAGCTGTTGGAGAGGGAACCTGTCAGAAGAATCGGGTCAACCCAGAAGCCTCAGTAGCTTCAGTGGTTCAGAACCTGAACTGCAGTCGGGTCAGTGGGGGCAACATGAACTGCAGTCGGGTTAGTGGTCTAGGAGACTCCAGAAGCTTCAATGGGAGAAGCTAGGAGCCGTGGGTGCCTCGTCCAGCACCGGCGACCAGCAAGAAGGGAGGTTCGGCTTCCACGCTAACCGCAGTTCGTACAAGATTCGTCAGGCACTGTCGGTCAGCAAGAACAGAACTGTAACTCACACCAGGTGAGCCGACCGAATTCCAACGAGAGATCCACACAGCCCGCACGACGTTACAGTCGAAGACCACTGGTTAAATCCGACAGTAATGGATCTGGACCAAGAAAGTGGATCTCGGGTTGCGACCGGCGTCGGAAATTGCAGTATATGGTTGAATCTGCCCGGAAATAGGGATCCGACGTCGGTAGAAGAAGAACAGACTAGCAAGGGGTGGCGCGTGGGGGTCGCGCACCGGAGAACCAGACTGCTCGGCGGCGCGTGGCGTCTCCTACGGCAATCCTGTCTTGACAGGTAGCTTCCAACGAGAACTACGAGCAAGGATATGGGTTGAGTTTCAAAGTTCGGAGACAGTGAAATGCCGTCAAATGAACAGTGACGGCTTTGAAAGTTGAGTCACTGCTGGAAGGAAACACAGCAATGAAAGAAGAACCAGGGATTTGGCTCTGATGCCATGTGAATATAGAAGGGAGAAAAATAACTATATATTTAATCATCTTGGTAGTACATGTCTATATACACTTCATAGCAAAAAACAAATGTCCACATTATTCGATGTGGGATACTAATACTAACTTAACATAAGACTATTCCAACAATATTCATTCTTGAAATTGGCTATTAGTGCTTGCCTAGATTACAGATTTGAGAATCCTCTGCTTTTGTTTTTGGTTTCGTCCCTTTTTTTTTAAAAAAAAAAATAATAATAGCATTTCAGCATGTTGCTGTTTACTTATTAGTTTGACCCCTGCTATAAAAAAAAAAAATGATAGCATTTTCAGCATGTTGCTGTTTACTTTATTAGTTTGACCCCTGCTATATAGTTGATGTGATATGAAATGCAAATTCTGATTGTTGGATAGCTTGATTATTTCTAGGCAGCTTTCATGGTTCCAACTGAGCTGCTTGCTGTCCAGCACTATGAGCACTTTCTTAACATGCTAGAGAATATGGGAGAGGTCAACTGTAAACCCTCTGTTGCTTTGTTAACAGGGTCAACCCCATCAAAACAATCACGGATCATTCGTGAGGCATGTATTGCAATGCAGCAGTTTATAAATTGTCGATTATATCATTTTAAATTTTTTATTTTCTGTCCTGGATGACAGGGTCTTCTGGCTGGTGATATCTCAATGGTTATTGGCACCCACAGTTTAATAGCAGAACGTGTAGAGTTCTCATCTTTACGCATTGCAGTGGTAGATGAACAACATCGATTTGGTGTGATCCAGAGAGGAAGGTTTAACAGTAAGGTGGTTTACCTTTCGCAATCACGAGTCCAAGATATCATTTCTTCTGAAGATGTATAAAAAACTTGTTCAGTATTGGATCTTTATTTTCCGTACTGCAAATATGTTTATTTTCAAGGGAAAAATAGAATGGGGGATGACAAATATTTGAACAAGGAAAGTAGACAGCTCTAAGATTTTCTCAGCAGCACCCTTGTTTGCCCAAATGATTTCTTTTTTAATGGAAAAGAGAATACAGGACAGATGTTCGAACAAGGAGGAAAGCCAACAGCTTTAAATATTCTCAACTGCTTCCTTTTTTGCACAAATGAGTTCTTTTTTAATGGAAAAGAGAACACAGAATGATAGAACATATGAACAAGGAGGAAACCTAACAGCTTAAATATATTCTTACAGCACTTTTTTCCATGAATCTTGAGTTCATAATCACTGCTTATCAACATAAGCTGCCTCATTTCTAGATCTTTGTGCCCAATCATCATTCTTGCTCAAAATTCTTTGGGAAGGTTCCTGCTATCTTCTATTATTAGTTGAATGCAAAAATGAAAATTTGTACCATTTCTTTTCAATTGTTACCGAGTATTTGTGGATTTCATCCTGTCCATGTTATAGGCTTTGTGAAATTTACGCTGAAATAATTTACACTGCCATCCAATTACTCTTACTTTTTTCTCCTGCTTCATGTTCACATGTTTTAACTTTAATAATTAATTTTTCAATGAAAAATATGAATAAGATGTTGTTTTATTGTCTTGGATAGTATGTCACTGGTTTAATTTTTCCAGCACCAATTGCTTCCTTGTAATTTTGTAAGAAAATAATCCTATAATCCTTGGAGTTATGGTTTCCTTATATCATGCATTTATTTTTTTCTGAGTTGATTGGAGCTTTTGTACCCTTTAGCTATATTTCAACTCTACAAGTTCAAGAATGGGCACAGCTAGTTCACATAGCTCTTTGAAAGGTGATATCCATATGGCTCCCCACGTTCTTGCTATGTCAGCCACTCCAATCCCGAGGACACTTGCTTGGCTTTGTATGGAGACATGTCCCTGACACAAGTATGTTAAATTTGCTTTCTTACTTTTGTATGCATTCTTATGCTATATAGATTCTTCTTGTATCCCAAAATACATATAATGTTACGTATTATGTAATTTTTAGGCAATGATACAAAACTTGCAGTCAAATCAATACCCAACTAATGAAATAAGTGGGACTCTTCATGATATCAGGATGGCCTGGATGTTTGTGTCTTTAACTCCTCTGCTGTGGTTTTTTATTTCGTGTTTTATGTTTTTGATTTGAATGGGTATGAAGCCTAGAGAAGGGCTTTGGTTTTAGGATTATTTGGTGGAATTTATCAGTAGGAATGATGTAACTAGGCCATTGATGCTGCTTCTTTTTGGGATTTTATTAGGGTGAAGTTACACTTATGGATATATTAGCCAATGTTTTCGTCTTACATAATCTATGGTACTATAGAAAAGTCACTCTCTTTGTGTTTTTATCCTCGTGTTCTCTACAACTTTTATGAACTTCGGCACACTCTCTGCCTATACCTCTCTTATTTTATCTATTTCCACATAATTAGTGCTGTAGAAGGTTCTATATAATGAGGTCTGATAGAGTACACAGACATAGGATTTGAGAGTAATAGCGTCGCTCTGGCTTCAATTTGACAGAAGTTCAAATGTTTATGGAGTTAAGTTATATTTGATGTGGTTTAACTGAGCACAGAGATACAGGATTTGAGAGTAATATCTTTTTTCTGGCTTCAATTTGGCAGAACTTCACTTGTTGCTGTAGTCAAATAACATTTTCAGTTACATGTAACATTTGTTGCCATTAGTTTCAATGTGCAGTGGCAGCTTCATCCTCACATATTTCTGTTGTTTCGTAAAATGACAGATAACTGATTTACCCCCTGGGAGATTGCCAATTGAAACATACAGCATTGAAGGAAATGAAAGTGGCTTTGAGAGAGTCTATCAGGTGTATTAACATTTTCTTATCTATCGAGTATTGTAATGTATTATTATTCCATACAAGGTTACTTTTATAATTTTATTCTTTTATATAGAAAGGTAACTGTGCTCATTTATTGTATAGAAGGAATATTATCACATTTTACTGTTCTTTTTTATATATGAAGAATTGAGAAAGAAGATTCAATTGATTTTCTCACTTCTCACTATAACAAGTAATTACATAGGTATTTATATACAAAATTGAAGCCTAACTAGGTAATATACAAAAAAGGTAATAGAATAAAATCACTATAAAAAATTTGCGTAATTGCTATAAATTAGGGTCTAAAAATCTGCCTAAATTTCAAAAAATTAGTCAATAATATATAAGACGAGAGCTATCATAACCAGATCAGAAATCAAACTAAGAAAGACACTGATTTGCTGTTTGTCAGTTTGGCTGGTGTATATGTAGATTGTAGCTATCATAATTATTTATTCTCTACTTATTGTTCTCTCTCTCCCTCTCTCTCTCTCTCTCTCTCTCTCTCTCTCACACACACACACACACACAAAGGAAAGAAAGAAAAATTCTTTACAATCTATTTCACTCCTTAGCCTATGAATGAAGCTTTACCTCTTCCAAGTTGGAGAGTTGCCATAGAAGTGGATGAAAGGTCCTGTAATCAAATTTGATTGCCAACCAGTTTAAAAATTTCCACAAATTGGCCCATTCATGATTAAAAAGTTACCCCTTTTATAATTTTTCATGGATGAGCCCATTTATTGTTAAAACTTAAAAGTATGGTCACATGTGGGGAGTGTTAAGGATAAAATTTATTGCAGCAAATCTAACAGTAATGATGTAGCTGTGCTGAATGTGTTGGCATGTTGTAAGGTTTAAGTTTATTGCAGTTCTTCTAAAGTTGACCATTAGTTTTGCTTAACTTTCTGATTTTCTTCCACACCGTTATCTGACATAAATAATTTATTTAGATGATGTTAGAAGAGCTAGAATCTGGAGGAAAAGTATATCTAGTGTATCCTGTTATTGAACAATCTGAGCAACTGCCTCAACTTCGTGCTGCTTCAGCCGATCTTGAAATGATATCCACTAAGTTTGAAGGTTACAACTGTGGCTTGTTGCACGGAAAAATGAAGAGTGATGAGAAAGATGATGCATTGAGACAGTTTAGATCTGGGGCAATCCAAATACTGCTTTCGACTCAAGTAATAGAGATTGGTGTGGATGTACCCGATGCATCTATGATGGTTGTTATGAATGCTGAAAGATTTGGAATTGCTCAACTACACCAACTTAGAGGACGAGTAGGGCGTGGAGCAAGGAAGTCCAAGTGTGTTTTAGTGGCATCTACAGCTAGTAGCCTGAACCGGTTGAAGGTGCTGGAGAAATCATCAGATGGTTTTCACCTAGCAAATATTGACCTCCTTGTACGTGGTCCTGGTGATTTGCTTGGTAAGAAACAATCAGGACATCTTCCAGAGTTTCCTATTGCCAGGCTAGAGATAGATGGAAATATCATTCAAGAAGCACATCTTGCAGCACTGGTAAATATTTTTTTTCTATTCCTCCAAATTGCATGTGTTTAGAAGCCTGGCGATGGATTTACTGTTTAGACTTCTAGTTATCTTTATTTTAGAATCTCCTATCTGAAATTTAATGCTTATATGTATCCAAATAGTTCGTATATATCAAAACCACCAGGGGTTGGGGGTTTTTTCTCTTTCTGGTCATCAACTTGACAGTCATGTGTGGGCATATTACAATCAGGAACTTGTGCATATAAATTTGCTGATAACCATTCTGGTGGGAAACATTTTATGTAAACATATCTATTAAGATTAGTTGCAATATTTTCTCTTATACACATTATCTTGTAACTTCTATAAATATTGAGATTCATGGTGATGGTTGCAATACTTATGTTTTGGATCACACTTGTGGAAAAATATATTGTCTGTACATTTGAGAATATGGTCCACTAATTAACACTTGTGTACACAATTAATTGTCAATATAATATATATATATATATACACAATACTAATTTGGTAGATGTCTGATTGTTAGAAAAAAATTTCTCTAGGAGTATGGTGGCTGTGATTATGTAACATCGTAGAGGCTAGCGAAAATAAATTTGGGCTTCCTTTCGTGATTCTTGTCTATGAATCTAACCTCTTTCATTTGGATGGTACCAAGGTCTTCTTTGATTTTGGGGACATAATTAGGTAATGAATTTTTTTCTGCTAAAGAAGGACTTCATCCGCAATGTGGATAATATCAGAGTGCAGGGTGGGAACTGGGAAGTGGTGCTAGATCCAGTCCAATAATACCAGTTTGACCTCACAAGTTTTGTTGGGTTTGCTTGACAAGGGACATTTTAAACTGAGTGGACATTGCTGAAATGAGAATTGCGACTGCATGCTACCTGGAGCCTGTAGCTTTGACTTGGGCCTATTTCTGAAAACTGCCTCAACCAACTCTCTCTCTGAATATAAGGCTTCTTAAAATAGATGACTATTGCTGAAAACCAAAGAAGGAATGAAAGAGTTGTATAACAAAATACTGTAAACATTCCTTCCCACGTTGACTTTGATCTACATGCCCTGTAGCTTCTTCTTCTTCTCCTTCATCCCTTTTGTTTTTGTTTTTTTTTTTTTTTTTTTTTTTAAGAGAAGAGCTCTAGAGACCAAGTGACTTTGAAAATTATCTTTTATATCATGTCTAGCAAAATAAGATAGATAAGAGAATTGCTTGAGGAGTTGTTTTGTTGAGCTCAAATTGAAATTTAATGAAGTTCTTCAGGAAGAAGGGTTTCTGTTCCCTTCCAATATTTTGTATATCAGCTTCCTCCATTCCTTTTGTTGGCCATAACATCTCATGTAGGAAATTTTCATGGCTAAAGCCATGTGTCTAGTGGCAGCAGTTGTTACTTGTATTGGAAATCGATGAAGAAAAATGGTCTTAGTTTTGGTCTTATCACCACATTGCTGAGAGAAGTGTAGCTTTCCTTCTTCATCATACACTTGAAAATAGGGAATCACTTGTGCTGGTAGGTAAGAGATATTCTTAACCCAAAAATAGTGAATGAGTATGCAAAATTACCGATAAAGGAAAAGTAAGCCCTTTTTTCTCTCTGGAGTTCCACAGTTGCCTTTCAAGATAGAGGGTGGGCACCTATGATCTGACGCTTTGTACAAAGATTGAAAACCAAAATTTATGAGAGTCATTATGAAGACAGGTCTAGTTTTATCGCAGTAGCGAATTGTCTATACCTACTTCCTCATAACTGTATCCCACAAGAAACATCAATCAAGGTTTAGAAGTTTGGTCAGCTTGCAGTAATTTGTTGCTAGAATGTAAATCGTAGCCTGCCTATCACAAATGATCCTTATTGACCTACAATTGGAAAACCATCTTGTTCAATTAAGGTCTCACTGATCTCTCACAAGCAATGTAAGCCATTAAGTCATGTTCAGCTTCTGCAGCCAACTTCAAATAATCTCGGTACTCCTTTTAAGAAATGTTTAATAGCAGAGGTACGAGGAACCAGATATAGATGTCGAACCAGGTTCTTCTCCTGTCCAATCAGCATATGGGAATACAAGAATTTCATGATGTTCAGATGGCCAATTCTAATGCAGTACCAAGAATTCCTTGTTGAGTGCTTCAAATTTGGCCTACAACATTCCAGTGTTGTTGTTTAGGAGAATTTTACTGTGCATTTGACTACCCTTAGGATGTTTGGTTAGCCATTGGATCTGAAAATTTTCGAAGCATATTTCATGAATGCATTTGGTCTATAAAATATCACTGTGCCAACTTCACTTTTTTTGGTGTGCACAAAGATGGCCCTGCATTGAAAGTGAAAATGCTCATGCTAAGTAATTTTCATGTCGTAATAAAATATATTCGACTTTTAAACTTATTTAACCAGTGAAGATAACATAATGTGTGATTTGCCTTTGGTTCAAGTTGGTTCCCTCGTACACCTTATTGAACATTTTTATTAATAATTTTTTTATGCAGAAAATTCTGGGTACTTCTCATAATTTGGAGAAATTCCCTCAACTCAAAGCTGAGCTTAGCATGCGACAGCCACTGTCCCTTCTGGGTGATTGAGCATTAACCATTATCATGTGAAGATAGTAACTGTTGACAGAAGACAACTGAGCCAAAGAAATCAAGTGGTATGTAATGCAGTTCCTTTCGATTGTGAATTCAACTCAAAACTGTTCTTTGTTGTTACATACATATACTGCCTGCCAACCCTTATATGTCCTAGTTCGAGGGTAAGTTTCATAGCTGTGCTTTGGCAAAATGTAAGGGGAAGAAAAAGGACAGTTGCAAGCCATTGTATATATTAAAGAGAATGGACTTCCTCATTTTCTTGTAAAGTTAAAAAGGAAAATTTGGCTTGTGAACTAATTTATTAGCCTGTGTTAGGGCTGTTAGAAGGTTGGATTTTGATCAAATTAAATATATCCAAATTCGAATTCGATTAATAATTATTATGTTTGAATACGATCTGAAATTTTATAGGAATTAGATAGATGATATGAAATTAGATAAAAAAATCTAATTTAACTAAAAATTAATCGTCTTTTGTATTTAAATCTATCAATTTTATTTTATTAATTATATTATTTTATAAATTTATTGATTTTCTTAATTTAATTATGATAATTTTGAATTTATTAATGTCATATATATGATATTATTAATTTACTTAAAAATTATTATTAAAATTTGAATTCAAATATTTAATGGATCGGATTTTTTAATTTTATATCTTTTAATTTTATATCTGATTTATATATTTCAAATTATATATTTATTATTGGATCTAATTTATTGATTTTTGAATATTTTAATCGAATTCAAATTTTAAAATTTGAATTATATTTAAATTGGATGCGGATTAAAATATAATAATGGGTAATCTGATTTATTAGTTAATAAATTGCTATTGCTATTGCTTTTATAATATAAAAATCACAAAAAAAAATCACATTTTTAAATAATTATAAAAAGGAAGAAAAGTAGGAGCTAGCCTTTAATGTAAATAATGAAATAAATATTATCTCGTGAAATACGGGGGGAATTGTCGGCCGGCTTGCAAGGCAGATTCTATAAAGCAACGTTCGGTTGAAAAATGGATGGGTCACGTGATATCTCCTCATATATTTAGAATATATTTTTTAATTTGATATTATTTCGTAGGTTTAATAGTCAATTTGGCCCAAACAAAAATGTGCCAATTGATTTGTATTTTGGGTGTTTTTGGTAGTCTTTGTAGACTAATTTAATTTTGGTTTAATTAGAAAATGTGTAAACTTTCTATATTATATCTTACTCCAGAAATAAAAATATGGGGGCTAACGGCTTAACCTGCATTAAGCATATATATATAAACTTATATTAAATTTTTGACAGAATTCGGCCCTTCTTTATTAATGTTTTCAATTTTCAGGTTATCAAAGTAAATTTAATATTCGAATTTAAAATATTTTCTAATGACGTGTCCGGACTACAATCTTTAGCCTGGTTTAGATCGGAAAGAGATCCGACCCTAACGGGCCTATTTGGATCCAAAACTGGACGTGGGTGAAAATGAAGAAAGGGGCCCATTAGGGCGGCCCAGTACGGTTTCAATTAAGTCGTCCATTGCTTCTAAAATCCGCTGAATTGCACACGGGTCTAGCAAATTTTGATGAAAATATCAATAGCACCCCTGAAATAAAAGTTAAAATTAAAAATTTTACAACTTTTGGGTGAAATGAAATGTAATGATGTTGAAAATTTCCCCCCATTTTCATATAGTGTGCTTCTATTGTTGGTATTTTTTAAAATTTGTATCAAATAAAACAAGTTGATTTGGGACTCCTATAAAAGTACTCAATTACATCCCCAATTGTGATTCATTTTAAATGCTGAGATTGAGCTCACCTCATTTTTTGCAAGTAATGAGGTAGCTGGGATCATCTCTTTTCGTGTGTTTTGAGTCTCACCAAGTACCAAACCATCAAAGTGTTAATGTGCAGAGAGTAAAGAGACTGTTGAGAAGAAGACCTAGTCAGTTAGTGAAGTCTCAGGCATTATGCATATACCCTAAATGAGCCTTCTTTCATTCGCGTGCCTCAGGCTGATGACCAGAAATTATTCTTTCTATCGCTCAGGTGAACCTGAATGACATGTTTGGATCCAGATTGTTTTCTACCAAAGAATAATGAAAGTTGAAATCAGGAAGAGCAGAACACATACATGTTCCCAGGTGTCTATATTAAATGGATAGTGTGACAAAACACCCACCATTAAATAAAACTAATTTCTATATTTTCCTATGTAATTCCTTCCTTCACATGACCTTCTTAGAATCTCTCTCTCCCCCCCTCCTGGTTGGAGACAGGAAGGAGACCA
>CAJVSB020000514.1:0-43870 GCA_911865555.2 Thlaspi arvense | reverse complement strand
AAAGCAAAGTCAAACCAAATTGTTGGGTAGGGCATGTTTGGTTTTCACAAATATTTTTTATGTTTGAAAAAAAATTTTACTTTCCAATTTTTAAATTTGAGAAAATATGTTGGCTTGATATTGGGTTTTCTATTTTTAAAAAATAGTTTTAGATTTTCAGTATGTATTTTTTTGTTTTCAAAAATTTTCTAAAAAATTATAACTACTTTTTAATAATTTTTAATTTTTCATCTCATTTTTAGAAATTATTTTTGACAAAAATAAAAAAATTCATATTAAATGCATCTTAACCTATTTTTTATTTTCATTAAAAATAAAAACAAATAACAAAGAAACCAAACAAAACCGTTTTCTCCCCTCCATTGATTTTTTCAACGTTCTGACATTGCAAAAGCTATCTATTTTGGTACAAGCACATGGTCTCCCTGACCTGACTGCAGGGGGAATCAATTCACTTGAAGAAACGCAAAAAGCTATTTTGATACAAGCACGTGGTCTCCTTGGCTGCTTCCTAAAATTATAATTACTATCACCAAGGCATGCTTGGAGGCCCGGTTTTTTGAGTTTTCTTATTTGTTTCTATTATATTTATGGGTATTGGATTCCCCGTGGATTGAATTCTCTCACCGACTTATTTATTTACCATCAAGAATTATAAGCTTGTCGTGATCTAAAAAAATGTCTGAGTATGAATGATTTTAGTAAAAAAATCAATTACTTGTACACTAGATGAAGAAATATATTAAATATAAAGAAATTTTTAGATAATTCTGTCACGTATAAAATGATAATTAAACTTAATATATTTAATACGACTAAGTATGAATGATTTTAGTAAAAAAATCAATAACTTGTACACTAAAAGAAGAAATATATTAAATATAAAGAAATTCTTAGATAATTCTGTCACATATAAAATGATAATTAATCTCAATATATTTAATACGAGCACGTAGAGTATGGTTGATAACGTGTTGAGCACGTAGAATATCGTTGAAAACGTGTTTATTTAGTACGAACATGTAAGACAAGTTGGCAGTTGAATAAGCAGTACTGAGATTGTACTCTGCTTTACTCCTGTCCCTCCCTAAAACTTCATGGGGAATTGAATCATGGACTTTCCTTCCGCTCTTCACTTTCTTCTTTCTTTTCAGGGAGTAATAACTAAGGACAACTTGTGAGAAACTTGTTATATATGCATACCTCAGCATAAAAGTTTCAGAGCAAGCAACTACACACACAAAAATGGAGTTTCATTGGTATTCAGTTGCTGCTTGATATTTCCATTATCTATCACTCTGCTAGTTGTTTTTCTTTTTCTCCTTCAGTGGACAAAGGCGAGAAGTGGAAATCTGAAAAAGCGACCACATCCAAGGCTTGCAACAGAATCATGTAATGTAAATGGATGAATGTGAAGCATTTGACCAAATCTCGAAGCAGTCTAACTTTATTTGAAAAAGAGTTAGCCAACATTCTTTTACAGTTTTAGAGGTATAAATATCTATTTTTAAGTCTAAAATTTAAAATTACTATTTTTTTAATTATAATTTAGAAATTTATTCTAAATAGTAGAGCATATACTCTTAAAACTGAGTATATTCCTAGAATTATACTCAATCTTAGAAGTACTTACTTTATTTTTCACACAATAAAATCTTCCTTATTTTTTTACACAAGTATAATTATAAGTACACATAAATACATATGTATATGTGTGTGCATCTATACATACATATATACATATATATTTATCTTCATACATACACACAAAAAAAACACATTCATGTACATGGGTGTATATTAGTCATTCATATCTTAATTTTTTCACTTTAATTCTTATATTAGTTTATTAATCCATCCTCTTGTTTATATCAACATTTAGCATACTAATTTTTTATTTAAATCTTTACCTCAAAAATAATGTATACAATAAAAATTTTAAAATATATCTTAAAAATATAAATAATACATACTAAAAAATAATATCTCAATTATTTTTAGAATAAAATATCTCAAAAATTTACTTCAATTTTAAAAGTATACACTTCTGATATCCGAAAGAAAGGCACCTTACAATCTTTCATAGTAGCCCACAACAGAGGCTGTATTTGGCAGGCAATATCTGCACTGTTGGCAAACTTTCACGTTAGAAAGCCAAAACAGTCAACTAAGCCCTTTAAAAACAAAAATCCTTTATTAATTAATGTCCAAATTCATTTTTAAATTGCGGCAATAATCTCAATTTACCGGTGGCATATCTCAATATGATAAACCTTGGGACCCAGATATATGCAACATAAATTAAAAGGAAAATTTAAAGTCATCCCTCGAGTTATATTTGTATTACAAATCATCCTTAAAATTCTAAAGTTCAGGATAATTTTCCTAAAATGTTGAAATTTGAGAGATGACTTAAAAATTCTTCGCATAAATTAATAAATAGATTGAGAAAAGTAGGTTTATATTTGATTATTTGATTAAATTAATAAAGAGATTGAAGAAAGAGGGTTTTAGCCAGATTTGGCTTCAAAAGTAGCCTTATGAGTTTAGTTGACAATCAAGTTGAAATTTAATGTGTCTCGAAACCCATTTCACCTCCCACCGCCTAAGTAATAGAAATATTAAAATTACGACTTGTTTGGTAATATTAATGTTGTTAATTTATATTTGTAGGATTTTTTTAAAACAAAACATCTGTGATAAATTTTTTTTGGACCTTCTAAAATGTTGGCTAACACTGTCATAAAATTTCTGTTTATGTTTGCTTGGAAAAAAAAAAAAGAAAAGAAGAAAAGTTACTCATGTTCTTCTCATCCTAGATAAGTTCTTTAATTTTGTTTTCTCCTCTTTAACTTTTTTTTATTATATTAGAGATATAAGTCTAAGATAAGAGAGGGAAAAGAGTCAAATTCAATAATCAAACCCGTGATCTCTACATAAATCTTATAAATATTCTAACCTTTGAGTTAAGTCTTACATTCATTTTAACTTTTTTAAACGTACATAGACTGTGAACCCAACCTTCATCACCGCATCCGAATGCAGGCCCTGCGCAAGGGTAATGGCCTACATTTATGGGCCTTAATTTGGGCCTTTTGGCTCCATCTTGCCATTTCCTCATGAGGCCGGTACCAAATTATCAGCTTAGTAGGGATAGCCCTGCGCATTTTGTGCATAAAACTCCATTGCTTCAGTATTTTTCAACTTTTCTTTTCTTTTTTTAACCCCCAGTTTAGGGGTTTTCACGGGTTTGGATTGATTTGTTTAGTTTTTGGATATTATTCAAACTAAAATGAAAATGTTAATTTTTAATAAATTTGAATATAATTAATTTTTTTTTTATTTCAACTCTATTTAACCAAAAAAAAAAAAAGAGCCCCAAACGTTCTTACCCTACTGTACTGACCAGGAAAAAAAACTTATTTTGGGGGAAATAAAAAATAAATAATGGTCAATTTGAGTTTTTCTACATTCAATTTTTTTTCTCCAATGAACTCCAATTCAAAATAACTTATAAACAAACCAGAAAACCCTACCTTTATTTAATTTAGTTATTAGTAGATTGATCCTGAATTGCTGAAAACATTTCCACAATCCGTATGTAGGCTTATATTGATTGCCCATTTGTCACGGCACCACATATGATCCCAAGAAATTTTTTTTAAAAAAAAAATAAAATTAAGGGCTTATAGAATGTGGTAATAGCAATGTGCTCCCTCTATTTCAATCGAATTTTTAATTCCCTCAGACTAAGTTATGGGTGTTTTGTATTTTTCCCTTTTTAATTTTTTAATTTTTTATAAAAAATAATTAAAAAAGGGATAATTACTAAAAAGGTAAATTAAAAAATAATAATTACCCTTAAGGCCATATCTCAAAAATATTTTCAAAAAAAACCTTGAAAGATAAATAATTCCAAAAAAGGATATATTCCAAAAATATTTCCACTTAAGGTATTTTCTAATTCCCAAAATACTCCCTCCCAATACCCAAAATACCCCCCTCCTACTCCATCAACGTTTTCATCCCGCCAAAATTCCCCCCTCCAGCCCGGTGCTCATCCCTCTCGCTCCATCAACGTTCTTCGGCGATCTCACCCCACCAATCCTCACATTCTAATTTCCATCAAGCGAACAGGTTTCCTTCAGCAATCTTCCCGCGCATTCAGTGATGCTTCGGTGATCTTCCTTCAGCCATCTTCTCGCGTGATCGAGCTTCATTCTTTAACCTGTAAGTCTGCGTTCAAGCTTCATTCTGCTATCAAACCTCGTTCTGTGATATTCTTCTTCTCTTGCTTTAGGCTCGCTACTTTTCAACTTGTAGTTCTGCTTACTGCTTCTTACATTGGGAGCATATCTTGGTTCTTGCTTTTGCTTATACCTTGTTCTTCTCTTCTTGTTCACCGAAAGCTTTTCTGATCGACATTGCCGCTGCTCAACCTCCTAGTCCAAGCTTTTTGATTGTAACATTCCCTACACTAAGATGGGTGATTCGGCAAGCATGCATCTGACAAGTGACAAGCATTCATCTGATGGTTTACAAGTAATATATCTGTGTAGCTATAACAATGCAGTTGTCCTACGATTTGTCTGTTATATTACAATCGAAAATCTGTTCTGTTCAATCATCTACCTGTTAATTTACAATCAATGATCTGTGCTTTATAGCCAACAAATAGTGTGTACATTATTGAATATCATGTTTTACACTCGCCATCTGTTTTTGTACAGTCGTTCATAAGTAGTTTCAATCTGTCTTACAATGACGCACTTGTTGTTTTGTCTTCAATCAAGCCTCTGTGGTTCGGTTTTTTACATTCATGCTTATGGTTTTTTAAGTGACCCATCTGTCGAATTAGAGAAACCCATCCCTTTACATCCCGATTATTGTTTTACACTCAGCCATCTGTTCTTTTACATTCATGCTTCTGGTTTTTTAAGTGACCCGTCTGTCGAATTAGAAAATCCCGTCTCTTTACATCCCGATTATTGTTTTACACTCAGCCATCTGTTCTTTTATAATCATGCATTTGTTAATTCACTGTCCCCCATCCATCATTTTATACACATTTTCGTTTACAGTCACCCTATTTGTCTTATTGCACATATGCATATATTATTTTACAGTCTTCCATCTGTAAACGCATGCTTGTTATAGTATAGATCTGAATATTTATATTCACCAATCTGTATTTTATTAGTTATTCATCCGTTGGTTTACAATCATTGGTCTATGTTTTTATAATCATGAATCGTTGTTTTACATTATTTTTTGCATCGTTACAGTTTATGCTTGCTCCTTCTTCTTGTACAGAAAATGGACGGTATATACTGCTATTGCCATATGGATGATGAGATATTAATTGTCAATAGCACCATTGAGTATAAGGGTGGTTGGACTATTGGTGTGGATATTCCTTACGATACAACGTATCCAAAATTTAAAGAGATGTTGAATGAAGCTTTTGAGTTTGACTTGGGGAATCACCCCATACAATAAACAGTCAGATTCAACGAAACGAAGCTGATTGATCTCTTTTCTAACAAAGGCATAGCAGACCTCTTAAAAATAACAAAGACTTTGGAATTGTGTATATTCTTACCAGTCCTTCGTGCAGAGGTTCAAATCAATCTAACTGGGTGATACCAAGTATAAGGTATCCCTATTTAATGTTGTTTATTTGATTACAATGTCCTTGAATTTAGAAGCTGTTATTTTATAATAAGTTGTATCTATTACATCTGTAAGTTTACAATTGGGGAACTATTATTCTACACTTATTCATGTGTTATCTTACGTTATGATATCTGTTCATTTACAATGTTGTATCTCTTTATTATTAACCCGCAATCTATTTTTGTATATGTTATTTCAACCATTCTAAATTACTCTTACTTGGTTAATTGCAGCAGCAGCCTAGGATTAACATGCAGCCAAGCATGTCAGCATTTGGACAATTTGCCCTTATCCTCTATGGGTGATTTTCCCTTCTCATCATCCATGCCAACATTTGCCTCCATGCAGTATTCAACTATGATTACTAGAATATGGCAAGTTTTTGAAAGTGCTAAAGAGTTGAGAGTTGCGCTATACAAATTTAGCTTGGCCCATGGGTTTGAGTACAAGTTTTTCGAAATTCTCCTTGTAGGATACACTTTCAATGCAAGGCTGAGGGATGTCATTGGGAGTTAATTGCTAGCGGAATTCACAATGTGGATATCTTGATGGTTTGGACCTATGAAAGCAACCATAGTCACTCAGCCCAAGATTTGATCAATGTCCACCATCAGCGGAATGCTAAATTGTTGGCATCAATTGTCAAAAATAAATTATCAAGATTTCCCGACACAACTCCTAATGCACTTTGTGGTGAGTTCTTCAGTGAGCATGGAATAAATTTGACATATAAACAAGCATGGAAATGCAAGGAGAGATCAATTGCAGAGCTGCATGGAGATCCTGCAGAGTCATACATGTTGATTCCATGGTTTTGTCAAAGGCTTCAGCAAACAAACCCTAGCACAATGGCAGTATGGGAATGCTCCAAAGATAAGAGGTTTGAGCATCTATTTGCTGCTTATGGCTCCTCGTTGAGAGAATTTCAGAATGGATGCCGACCTTTGTTGTTCATTGACGGATGTCATTTGACTGTCCTTACAAGGGAACATTACTATCTGCAAATGCAATTGATGCGGATAATGACCTGTATCCATTTGTATACGGCATTGTGTCTAGGAAAACTTTAAATGAGTGGAACTGGTTTTTGTTGAAGGTGAAGGAGGCAGTAGGAGCAGTTGACATCACCATAATTTCGGACCGACATGAATCAATAAAAGGTGCAGTTGGCTCAGTATTTGGACATTCTTGCCATGCCTTTTGTTACAGACATATAAAAGAAAATTTTTCAGCGCAAGTAAGGAAGCATTGCCGATGTATCAAGAGAGCCAAAGATGATGCATTGTACATGTTGGACCAAGTGGCATATGCTAGAGCTGATTATAAATATAACCATGCCATGGATAATTTACAGCGATTTTCACCCAAGCTTGCAAGTTGGGTGGAAAATAGCTCGGATGTGGACAAGTGGGCGTTGTCGAAATTCCCTCGCATGCAATGGGACAAGATAACTACCAACATTTTCGAGTCCTACAATGCTTGGGTTGTAAAAGAGAGAGGCCACAACCTATTTCAGTTCATGAAGGAGCATCACGAGAAGCTCGCCATGAAGCTTGTCTGGGCTAAGGAAGATTTGCTGAATTGGAAAAATGGTGTGGCCCTGAAAGCGGAGAAAAGATTATTGGGGAATGTCTAGGTTTATGCGGTATGAATGCACTGCAGTATGGTCAGCACATATATAGGATACAAACCAAAACACACGACATTACTGTGGATGTGCATCATCAGTTGTGTTCTTGTAAAGAATGGCATATGTGTGGGATACCCTGTAGCCATCCTTGTGCTGCAATAAAAGCTGTGAAAGGAAATGTATATACTTTTCTAGATGAATGTTACAGCCAAGCAGTGCAAGCAAGGATCTATGAACATACAATACTGCCGGTTAACACTACCAACATGCCAGATTTGGGGCACATGCCAACTGAAATTTGGTTGACATATGAATTCATGCAGTCACCTTTGACATCAAATCCACCAGGCAGGCCACATAAGAAGCGTAGGGAGTCACAATTCACCAACAAACGGCAATATTATTGCTCCCGATGCTTGCAAAGTGGTCATAATCGCAGCACCTGTAAAAATCCAAACCCATGTGATGGAGATATGAAATTGTGAAATAATATCGTAATTGTTTACACGATCCTTGGGTATTGTAATTGTAATTGTAATTGTTTTGATTTGGCCAATAAGTGTAATTGTCTGCAATGCTGAATTAATAATTTGCAGACAAATCTGTTATTCTGAAAGTTTACGTTCAGTTATTATTTCCTTACTACCCTCTATCGGTTATTTTATATTCTATCAGGCGATTTATTACAAACATCAATCAGTTATTGTATATTACAATCAGATAGGTGGCCATTTACAATCACTAAATTGTTGTTTTATGATTGGTCATCTGTTTTATTATTATCATCATCTAGGGGAGCATGTGACATTTGCCGATTGTTTTATGTACCAGGATCTGTATTGGCTCCAAGATGCTCATGCACTTTAGGGGCTTGTATTGCCTGAAACTGTCAGAAAACTTTGCGAATGATCTGTTTCTTAGAATTGGCAAGTTGGTTTCTTACAATCGGGCATTGTTTTCACTACAACCAGCGTCTAGCGAAGTTTCCTTCATTATTCACGAGCGTGTTTGTGCTGGTATTGCTAGGGGACTTAAACACGTAGCCAAACATAGCAGACAAACATAGCTGAGAAACAATTGCAAAATTTCTATGCAACTGGCGAGGACACCCTGCATTACCTACTGAGGTTTTATAAGCACTGAGAGTATTTAGGAAAGAACAGAGGGATGAATGTAAAATAACGGATCCAATCTGGTTAATGATCATAAATTAACAGATGTATGATTGCAATAAACAAAGGGTAACAATACAGTTGCTGGTTCACACTCTCCCACCTGTCCTCATTTGTTACTTTACAATCACGCATGTAATTTTTCCCCATTTCTCCACTAAATTTCATGCATCTGTTACTTTGCAAGCAACCAATTGTTGTTTTACAATTGCCGTCCATAATTCTACAATCACTCATCTGTATTTGTAATATCACGTCTCTATTCTGCTTTCAAAAATCATGCGTGTGATTAGTTAAATTTATTATTTGTAATTTCACATTCTATAATCCATTAAATTTGACTTAACTCTTTGTATTTCTTCTATAATTTTTCATTCAAAAGTCTTTCTTCTTACAACTAAAATCTTAAACTTCATGACCACCGTCTGTCTGTTTACAAGCATTTGTTTGATGGAGTCATTCATGGTTTGTTTTACAATCAATCATATGTTCTCTTACAGTCAGGTATTTATAATTTCACTCCACGCATGTGTTTTCTTACTCTCACATGTCTTTGTTCTGGTTTCTTACATCTGTGGCTACAAGGCAGACAGCCTTCTCATGTTAGCTTACAATCGGAAGATGTTTTATTACAATTGTAAAACTGTTATTTTATAATCTAATATTCGTTTTATTACAATCGTTGTACGGTTCCTAGTATCCCTTGCACTTCCGACGCTAGCTGTAGCATCACTGAACAAGGAGTGAACTAGAACATGACAGATATGAAATGGTTGAATAACAGCCATGTGATTGTAATATAACTGCATGGAGAGGTACAAGATGCTCCGATTTCTGATTGTAGTGTCATTACATGGTATTTCGGCTGGCCATCGAAACCTATAATGTCATTGGGCACCCATCAATAAGTTGTCGGGTATCTCTAAAGCTAGAGTTATAATTGAGGTTCAAATGTGGGGGCCAAATGTGAATTGACTTGTGAAAGGTACAAGTAGTGGCCTCAAAAGTTTTCTATGTCACTTCCGCTTTTCTTGAGCCCAATGACATCGAACTTATCGCCATACAAATTCATTTGCAATCACGCAGAGAGCCCTCGACGTAGCCAGTAGCGACCGACCGACCGACAACCCATCCTGTGAAGAATGAGTGTCTCCACACCATCCAGTTTCTGTCCACCACCTTTGCCTTCCAAGGACGATCGAGCTATCAGTGATAACCACCCTTCGAGTAGGGGCTGTTGTGAATGTAAGTGATGATTTTGGTTGTCAGCATTGATCGTTCATGTGGACCCGTATGGGCTTTTATTTAGTTGATGCTTAGTTTGTAAGCACTAACCATTTCATTGACCGTTCAAGTGGAACTGCTTACAGTTTATTTATATTTATTTATTTTCCCTAAAGCATTTATGTTCAATAGTGAGTAGATTAATGGGGTCTTACTATCACTTACCTGTTTGTTTATAATCGTTTAAGTGTTTTCATATATCTTACTTCTAGTCAGACGGTTGTTTACAAGACAATCGGTTTGGTTACAATGATACAGCCGTGTTCTGACAATGCTCTATTTTGTTTTGCTTTGCAACATGGCACGAACAAGGCTGGTTCATTCTAGTGCAACTGAGGGTGGTAACCAAAACGGGTCACCAGCTTAAAGCTCTTTAGACAGAAGTTCATCAGGGACAACAAAGAGAAGTATGGATCAGATTTTATTCGCCACGAGCATCACGCCATGCTGGATGCGTGGATGGCATTGTCCTCTGATGAGAAGGTGGAATATAAGATGTCTGCCAAAAGAAAGCGAGAAGCTGATATGGAGAATGCGGGCATCCTACCCAAGCAAAAAGATGCCAGAAGGGGGTGTTTCGTAAGTTGGACATTTTTGGTTACATTATATGTTAATTACAAGCATGCATTTTGAAGTGTGCACTTCTTTCTTTGCAATCAGTGGGATGTCTTGTTACAATTGCTAATATGTTGTGCTGGAAAAATGATTCATTTAATGTATATTGTTTACAATCAGAAGCAGTCAACTTACAGTTTTATATACATGATTTACAATCAGAAGCAGTCGACTTAAATGTTTGTGTTTCTGTGACAGTGGGCTTTCTTCACAAGGTGTTCTCCTAGTAAATTTAAGAGATTAGTTGCAAGACTAACCCCTAACCAGAGGGCGGACATCGAACAAATGGGGTTTGAGGGCTTGCTACACGTGGGCTACAAGTTTATGGCTTTGGACATCATAAAGCAGCCGGCCATGGATTTTGACTGGTTTCAGGGGCGGGCAATATTCTGGGGCCGTAATGTACAAGTGACGGCCAGGGATGTCGGCGACATGTTGGGCATCCCTTCGTGTGGGAAAGCCGTCCCAATTTGAAGAAGAGCATGCTCACAAGTGAAGTTCTACTGCTGAACAACATCAGCATCCCCTCTCTTGAGGAGAACATGATGAAAGGGAGGGTGAACACCCTGTTTCGGAGGTCGTTCATTTTGTTTGCCCTCATTGTGCTGCTCTGTCCAACCTCAAAGAATAGGCCAACCCTCAGGCACCTAGGCAGCATCGTCGATGTCAGCAATCCAACAGAGTACAACTGGGCGTAATTTGTGCTGGATTGGCAGTGTGAAGACATCAAAGCGTTCAAGGGAGATGGACAGCCCAAGAAATCAATGGGTGGCTGTGTCTATTTTCTCATGGTAACATGTGATTTATTTGCTAATATAAATTCTCTTTTCCCTGGAGTTTGACATTGTGATTGTTAGTATTCTCATTGTTTGTTGTTCATAGCTGTTTTACTTTTACAAGTGCCCCATCCCAGCACTTCCAGTTGGGAATAAGCCTCCATTGGTCAAAGAGTGGAGCAACGATCTCATACAACGTCGCATTGCAGCTGAGAGGAAGAACAGAGTAACATTATATTCCTAATATTTTTACAATCGCTCACCTGTTTGACTTGTAATTTCAGTAGTATTGTTACAATCACTTACCTGTTAGTTTACAATGTCATTCATAACTTCTCATTTGTTCATAATCCAGGACGGCCTTGTCTTAAAGGATGATAATGAGGACGAAAATGAATTTTGAGGTGTTTCTACTAGGCAATTGAGGCACAAGGTATTTATACATTTTATACTAATGCATTTTCCACATCAGCTTGATGATCATTGACTTCTGTTGTTTTAGTTGATGATAAGAGTGGCGGAGCAATTGAATGAACATATCAGATCACTACAGTCGTTGAGTAAGACTTTAGAAGATATTGACAATAAATTGATGCAGTCTGATGTGCCATCAACTTTTATCTCCCTCCCATTCCGGAATCAAGTATTTGGGTGTTGTTTCACAGCCTGTACAATCACATGAAGAGGGAAGCGAGGATGAGGAAGCCAAAGAAAAAGATGTAGAGGGAGAAGAAGAGGAAGAAGAGACAACTGAAGAAGAGGGAGAAGAAACAGGATAAGAAGAGGAAGAAGAGACAACTGGAGAAGAGGGAGAAGAAGAACAAGTAGATAGAGAAGGAGAAGTAGGATATGCCACAAAGGAAGAAGGAGACAAAGGGGAAGAAGAAGAAGAAGATGATGATGATGATGATGATGATGATAAGGGACTACCCGAACAACATCACAATCAAAAATTGGTGAGGATCAAGATAGAGGAGGAGGAAGGAGAGGGAGAAGAAAAAGAAGATGATGATGATGATGGTGATGGTAGGGGACAACCCGAACAACATCACAAACAAAAATTGGTCAGGGTCAAAATAGAGAATGAGGAAGCAGAAGGAGAAAGAGAAGAAAAAGAATATAAACTTGGAGAAGAACAGGGCAACAATGAGGAACATGAAAAAGACCGAATACAAATTACGAGGGATAAAGACAACATCCCGTCCTCCTCAGATGTACTCTCAGTCATCAATGTGAGCAGTGACATCACTCCACAGGTGACAACTATGGAGAAGAAGATAAAGGTCAGGGCAGATCATGCTTTGAGAAAACTGTACTATTTTTGTTGCTGCAAGCTAAGGGAGGATACAAGGGGGAGGTAACATTTTTGCCCATGATTAAGTATATTGTTATTTTAAATCAATTTCATCCCTTGTTTTCCTTGTCATTCGCTTGTTATTTTACAATCCTATGCTGTTCTTTTTATTTTACTAATCTATGTCTGTACAATTCTAAGGAGTTGTTTTCCTTGTCTGTCACATGTTCTGTTACAATCGCAACCAGTTATGTTACAATGCATGTTATGTTCGTTCCAGAAAGTGATCTATTTTGTTATAGGATGGCAGCTGGTTTGTTACGGTCGTCCACCTGTATATTCCCGATATAATAGTGCTTGTAATGTTGGGTGGCTACAATTGTTTCTTTACATGCACATAAATGTATCTCATGTGTGGGGATATGTTTTGTTTTAGAATCCTTCATCTGTTTTACTATTTGTTGGAATATTAGGGCGATGGTGCGGATGCATGGACTCGTGTTAGATAAAACAGAGATGCACACTCTTTTTCCTGAGCAATGGGTCTCCAATGTGGTATCTATCTCTTGTAAGTTTAGTAGGTCATCTGTATTTTTCTTACTACACTTGTCTTGTGTGATGTCTAGGTTGTAATGTTTGCATCGAGACTTTGGAATATTGAACAACTGCTTGGGGGACAGAGAGTTGACAGACATTTTCTGTGCCCAACGTATATGGTGTGTACATTTGAACCTCCACTTTATTTTTCATATCCAACATATGATGAGGCTATAATTTAAACATTTTCTCCCATGCAGACCAAAGTCATACACCATTTTGAAGGACATGGCCGCGGGAGTTTTGTTGAGAGTGTGTTCAACTACTTCTACGCAGAATATGAAGTGTTCAAGTGCTAATGGGTAAGTGCAGTTTACAACTGCTGGCATCCTGGCATGTGGCCATTAATACACAATCTGTATGTTCGTTTTTGGACCCGCAAGTGGTAGCTCCGACCTTGTATCAAAGCCATTGGACTTGCTACTTCTTAGATCCAGCTGCAAGGATAATGTATGTATTGGATTCCTTGCATACTGCATCGGGGGATGTTCGGAAAGAATTGGACCGGTTTGCGGTATTAATTTATGCTCTCCTATACCATTGAGACATTTAGGTTGTAAGAGGCCTTTTCTTATGGATATGTGTTCGTTTGGTTAGGCATCAAAATTTGAAATCATGATGAGAGAATTTGATAAAGTCCGAGATGACCGGGTGAATATTGTATATCCTTAGGTGCCCCAGCAACAGAACACATGAGTACGAATTCATGCAACTATGCTCTATGTATGTTCCCACATTGGCCTCTCATGTTTTTTGTTCTACGTGGCTGTAGGTTTGACTACGACATATATATGTTAAAATTTATGGATTCATGGAATAATATGGAGCTAGAGGACTACACAAATGTAAGTGGTGGTCCATAAATTTTGCCTTTATCTTAATAAAAATGTATTCTGACATTGCATGATTGTGTACAAGGAAATCATTAAAAAAATCCGGCTGAAATACGCCATGGGCTAGGTGAGGCATCCACATAATGAGGTCAGGGAGCACGTGCTTAAAGCCGCTACCGTCTGGATATTGTTACAATAGATCTGTCCCCACCCAATGCACTATAATAGATATCTTAGTATATAAAATAACAGGTGTATAAGTATAAAATAACAGATACATGAATGTAAAGTTTGAGGCATTCTTTGTAACCAAACATGTATATGACTGTAAAGCTAAGAGATTTGATTGTAAAATAATGCGAATACGATAGCGAAATATCAAAATGTCCTTTGTAAATGTACAGCTCAGGCATTGTAACAAGCAGGTACCCAATTTTGTAACAATTGCACATTTGAAAGTTTAGAACATTGTATGATTACAGAATTCAGATGCATACAGATAACCATAACCATTTGCGAGGTCACCTTTTGGAAAAAAATATAAAAACTTCATAAACCACACATTGAAAACCATAAGGACAGCTAATTACAGCTTTGTAATATAACAGATCCTTCATTGTAGTAGGACCACTGCTTCCCGATTGTAATGTAATAGTTTTTACTTTGTTAACTACACATATGTCATAACAAAATGACATAACCCTGATGGTCGTCATACAAATAACTAGAAAAACTTGTATGCGTGCAGTTATTTTGCTTTTGCGTATTTATTAATTTGCAGTCACGTATATGGTTAGTTACAATCATTCAGCCGTCAATTTACATTTTTGGATCCTGGCAAAACTCACAGCTGACTGGAAAATAGCTAAACTTTGTTCAAGGAAAGTGGTTGTACAATGATTGTACAATCACGGATACCTAGGCAACAAAAAGATCATTGGTAGAAGGAAGACAGCTCCCTGAATGTAATCTAACAGATTCTACGTTGTTAAATAACAGGTATATGATTGTAAAATTACACGACCCTGATTATAAATGCAGAGTTCAAATTTTGAAGTTATTTTTCTTTACAATCATTCACCTGTTCTTCAACAATCACCTATCTGTGATTGTGCTCCTAGCATCATTCTTTTAAATCGTGCATATGTTTTATTATGCTGGGAAAATCAAGCATCAGGCATTTTTCACTAACTTATCAATTGTGTACTTTAACCATTAGCATACCAAAAAAATGGAATCAATTTTATCAAATATCAGCTGTGAATTATTATAATCAATCATATGTTATGTTATAGCCACCCATCAAATTTCTTACAGATATATTCTGGCGAAATACAAACGCACATCTGTTATTTTACAATCGTCCATTTGAATGATCACAAGGCCCTCAACTCTTCTCGCTATTATTTCAACAATGCTTCTGTTATTACAATCTGTTATCCGTGAAAATTGGGGTATTCCTCAAGTTCATCTACGTGTTTTTGTTACACTAGATATTCCCGATACAATAAACACAAATGTATGAATTATATTACTCAGGCCATAAACCAGGCAACAATTGAGCGTCAATGAAGCATAGATGTTTCCTCGGGTCCTTCCTGTCCCAAAGTCTCCATCCCCCTCATCAGTGTTACGTTCGGATAACCTCAGGAGACTTAGGGCTGTCTCATATTGACTTTCTCCCTCCTGGTAATTACATAACGAAGACGCTAGCAGATGTGCGGGGTTGTCCAGGGATTGTGTAGCATGAAGTTCCCCCAGCAACTTGTAGCCCTCCTGGCTAGATGCAACAAAGCATGAGGGGTACATGTCCTATATTCATTCATTCAATTTAATTAGAATAATAGGGAATTTACATACATATTCTTGTAGGGAGCAAACGGATCTAATGTAAATTGGTCCATACCGAGGCACCTTTGAGAATGGCCTCTCTATGCTCATTTTTTGGATGTGTTATCCAATTCAACACATACTCCACCGGGCATTTTCAAAGAAAGCCTGGAATCCAAATGTCAAAGTTAGCGTACACAATTACGATATATGCAATTTTGCATAAGGACAACCACTGACCTTGGTATAGCCTTCCAGTGGCTCATTATTCCAACTTTCCATAAATTTCAGCATGTATACCCCACAGTCATGCCTACTCTTTTGTTGGGGGACCTGTGCGTACACGATCCTTAATGGATCTTCACAGCCACGGTTAAATTCTTTCATTAATAGGCCAAACTGTAAAGCCTGTCGAAACAAGTAACACCACGGCAGATGGGTGGTATGAAACGCAACAAGCAAGAAGGGGAAAGTAAGGCAAACTGTTTTGTATACTGTGAACCTATCCAGTTCTTTCTGTGGAGTCTCATCCGGAGTGTACATCGAGTCCAACACATACAGTACACCTCTGGCTGGATCCAAAAAATAGCAAGTCCAATGCATGGCATAGAGCGTTGGAATCACCGCTTGTGGTGACAAATATAGTCCAACGCATACAAATCATCACATATCCATATATTTTATATTGAATTCATAGTGCACGCATGTAAAGGGTCATGTTTTGAGCTTACCCACTGGCTATCAAAAATATTATACCCAGCCTTGAAATAACCCAACACGATCTGCAAAATCCCCTCTTCCATATTTGCCTCGAAAAAATTGACCATCTTAGTCTGTTGGGAGCGGATGTTGCAACATGACAAACTTGTGGTGTACAATAAATCAAACATAACCAAGTGTGTTCAAAGCACTAACCATGAATGTGGGGCAAACATAGTGTCGATGTACAACTCCATCCCGTTGTGGTGTTTCGTTGTTCCATAGTTCAACTATAAACATCACCACCTAAAGATCCCACCCACAACACAGCTATTTAAAAAGTATAGAACAAAAAGCCGACTTGAAAGGGGATGGGAGTAATATTTACCAGATTGGAGATCCATTGCCTGGCAAAGAAACGGTGCAAATCAATTCTTGTCAATGTTGACTTGTAGATGGATACAAGTGGCCTACCATACCAGAAACAAAATTGGCAGATGAACAAGTGTGAGGGAGATGCAATTGATTATAAAACCACAGCCAAATTACTGTAACAATAACAACTGAGAAGAAAAAAATAGTGGATGCCGAGGCATGGAAACAGTTGACCAGTAGACTGGCACACATAACCTGATAATCAATTATGAGTGGCAATTGGTCCTATATAAAATAATAGGTGAGTGGTTACGACATGACATATTTGGTTTGTAAAAACAAGAGCTCTCAAATGTAATGAACCTGCTATATGACCATAAAATTCACTACTGCCTGATTGTAAAGATTCGGATAAGGTACAAAGACAGATAAATGCAACTGCCGACCAGTGGTGATAGATAAAGAAAAAGAAAAATAAAATAGAAATACAAACGAATCAAGTGGAGGACAATTTTCCATAAATTTATGAAAGGAAGAGGCGACCACTAGTGATAGTAAAGGAACCACTGGTGAACTATAAGGAAACAGGTACCTGACTATAACAGGACTGCGTTCCTATTGTAAATACACCATTGCTTCAAATGTAGCAAACTCGACATGATAAATAAAAGATCCGTCTGATTTTAAGACATAAACTTACTTCTTCTCATTTGGCTTCTCAGGCTTGCTCCAGCAGAAATGTAGCAACTTTTTAAGGGCCTGCTCTTTGTTGTTTTCGGTCTGTTTTTGGCGCTTGTCTGAGTTTCTAGATTGAGCCCTAGCTTCTCTATCTCTTACTTCTTTTTCTCGTTCTTGGTGAGTTCCTTCTCGTTCTTTTCCTATCCCTGCCTTTTCTCCGGCGTCCTCTATTCCATCTCCTTTATCTTTTGCTTCTTCTTTTTCTAGTATATTTACATCTTGTCCTCTCTCTTCAACCACTACTTCTGCATCTCCTTCCTTAAGTTCATCATTTCCTTCGCCCATCTCTTCTTCTCCTAATTCATGTATTTGTAGAGGCTGATGCACAACAGCCAATTCTAGCTTGTCGGAGAGTGAGGAGGATGCTGGAGTTGATGGCACATCAGACTGCATGAGCTGATTGTCAATGTCCTCCAGAGTCTTGTTCAATGGTTCCATTGCCATGACATGTTCTGCCAATTGCTTGCACAGTCTGAGGCTCAGCTACAACACGACCATTAAATAGTCAGTAAACAACCACCTTATAATTGCACAGCAAGGATAATGAAAAAATGCAATTGTACAAAACGTGTAAATACTTTGTATCTAAATGTACGAGCACGTCCACTATGTCTCCCTTTTGGTTCTCCCCCATCATCCTTGAAGAGAGAGACACCCTGCATTACGAACAGTTAAGAGTTTACGTAGCAACTAAAACACATGGCGGTAACATACTAATTCATCATTGTAAATTAACAGGTAAGTGATTGTAACAAATACTGCTAAAATTATAAGTCAAACAGTGAGCGATTGTAAAAATATCAGAAATCTAATGTTACCCTGTTCTTCCTCTCAACTGCAATGCGACGTCGTATGAGATCGTTGCTCCACTCTTTGACCAATAGAGGCTTTTCCCAACTGGAAGTGCTAAGATGGGGCACTTGTAGAAGTAAAACAGCTACAAACAACAAACAATGAGAATACCAACAATCACAATGTCAAACTCCAAGAAAAAGAGAATTTATATTAGCAAATAAATCGCATGTTACCATGAGAAAATAGACACAGCCACCAATTGATTTCTTGGGCTGTCCATCTCCCTTGAACACTTTGATGTCTTCACACTGCCAATCCAGCATAAATTACGCCCAATTGTACTCTGCTGGATTGCTGACATCGACGATGCTGCCCAGGTGCCTAGGGGTTGGCCCATTCTTCGAGGTCGGGCAGAGCAGCACAGTAAGTGCAAACAAAATGAACGACCTTCAAACAGGGTGTTCACCCTCCCTTTCATCAAGTTCTCCTCAAGGGAGGGAATGCTGATGTTGTTCAGCAGTAGAACTTCACTTGTGCGCATGCTCTTATTCAAAATTGGGACGGCCTTCCCACACGAAGGGATGCTCAACACGTCGCTGACATCCCTAGTCGTCACTTGTACATTACGACCCCAGAATACTTCCAGCCCCCGAAACCAGTCAAAATGCATGGCCAGCTGCTTTATGATGTCCAAAGCCATGAACTTGTAGTCTACGTGTAGCAAGCCCCCAAACCCCATTTGTTCGATGTCCGCCCTCTAGTCAAGGGTTAGTATTTCAACTAACCTCTGAAATTTACTGGGAGAACACCTTGTGAGGAAAGCCCCCTGTCACAGAACATAAATACAACAAAAATAAAACTTGTAGATCTAATCCACATTTGCATGACTGTAACATAACAGATCATCAATTATAGTAAAACATGTATGCAACTATATTTCAACAGATAACTGATTGTATGCAAAATGTGCACTTCAAAATAAAATGAGCAATATTGGGATGTTAAGAATAATGGAGAAGTAGTGAACGAAAACCTGGCCAACATGCCCCCTTCTTGCAGCGGTGCCTTGGGTGGGATGCCAAACTTCTCCATCTCAACTTCCATCTTTCGTTTGGCGGATGCCTTATACTCCTCCTTCTCATTGGAGGATAAGGAGTTCCATGGCAAGATGCCCCAAACGAACAAAGTCAGATCCATATTTCGATCTGTTCTGGCCAATAAAACTCTCCCTGAACAGATCCAAACTAGTCACTCGTCTAGGTTTGGCATTAGATGTGCCAGTGGAGTCAATCTTCCTTTTAGGCGCCATGTTGTAGGAGATCGAAACGTTCGCCTCCTTTGCGCGATTGACCGAAGGCTAGGGGGAACTGAAACTGGTCGGCGATGAAGGCAAAGCCTACTTCGGGTATCAAATATTGTTGGAAGGGTTTATTTCTTGCAGTTTGGTTGCCGCACTTTAAACCCACGTCTGCGAGGCTGTAATAGCGTTATAAAGTGCAAAGGGATAGACTTGATACTAAGACAACTGTCTTACATGAACGTTCAGTTTACGATTGTAGTGCCACAGGTGAAGAACTGTAAAATTCAGATATATGACTATAAAGAATCAGGTAGCAGAGTGCAATGGACGAACTAACAAAGCTTGTGTAGAACAGATATTATAGTCAGATAAGATGGCTTATTGTAATGAAGTAGCAGCATTCCGAATCGATGACCAGTCACCTTCAACGGTAATTATACATGATTGTGAAGGCACAGATGCTTGAGTATGCATTTACAAATATATGATTGTAAAATGATAGATGAGTATATGGAAAATAGCAGATAGATGACTGAAATAATATATGTTTTACTTGATGCGATAGGGTTATAAAATACCCGAAGGAAATGGTATAGATGGGCGAGTGTAAAATGTCATATAAAATAACCGAATGTGAGAGATCCGTGATTGTCAAAAACAAAAAAGGGCTATTAGCAAAGGATTAACGCATATAAAAACAGATACATGACTGTGGAAACACTGGTGGCAGATTGAGCATCTACAAAACAGCTGTAGGAACATTGTTTTCAACTTGAGAGTTGCGAATCTGTCAAGTTCCAGGCTTTCATCTGTTCTTTTACACTCGCTATCTACATTATGACATTCTGATATCTGTTTGTATTGTTGCATCAAACATGCATATGTCAATTTTTATCACTGTTTTGTAAACGCACACTCAATTTATGACATTCAGCTGTCAATTTACAATTCTGGATCATGGCAAAATTCTCTTGGACTGTAAAATAGCTCAAAATTGTTTCTAGGGAATTCCTTGTACAATAATTATAAAATAACGAATGCTTAGCCATAAAACAGCGGATCATATTAGTAAGAATACAGCTCACTCATTGTAATATAACATATCCTTCTTTGTTAACAGATACATGAATATAAATATATGTGACACCATCATGTCCCAAACATGTATATAATTGCACATCAATTACAAATAAAATAGTGGATTATGGTTGTAAAACAGACGACCACTGCTAGTCGTAAACAAATGGGCGCTTAGTTGTGCATAACAGATGGGTGACTATAATAAGACTGCTAGCCAATTGTAAAATCATTGAATTCTCGACCAACTCTAAAAGAAAGTAGGTGTGTGATCATATAAATACAAGTGGGTGATTGTTATGAGGCATATGCATAGACACAAGACTAGTAGTCATGGTAAGAAATATCTAGTGCTCTGCTGTAATGACAAGGGTGGATGATTATAAATGACAGCTGCCTGACTGTAGGCAAACTAGTGACTGGATCATATGACCACTGTTAATCTTAAACAAACATGTGAAATATTATAAAATGATAGCTAATTTAGTGTAAAATAATAGATGCATATAAATGGTTCCCAGTTTTAAAAAGGCATATATGTGATTTAAAGAATGTATATTACTTGGAAGCGCTATGCTTCGCAAGCCGACTCTAGCAAAATTTCGGCAATTTGTTTAAGGCCTGCCCCATTTCCTTTTCCTTTTTAAGCTGGGCCTCATCTTACACATCACGCTGTACACTTGTAAAATCACTGACGGTAGGAAATGGTACAGCAGCCGAGGCCCAACTTGTTCTCTACCTTCCACGGAGCAGGCCCCAACATCTTCTTGCTTTCCATCTCCTACTTCTTCTTTTTCTTCCCCTGCTTCTCCTTTTTTTTCTTCCTCCCACCTTCGTCTCCTTCTTCCTCTACTTGTTCTTTTTTGTCTTCCTCCCCACCTTTGTCTTCTTCTTCCTCTACTTGTTCCTTTTTGTCTTCCTCCCCACGTTTTCTTCTTCTTCTTCCCGGCGTAATTCGATTTTTTCTTTTGCTTCTCCATCTTCCTCTGCTTCTTCTTCTTCTTCTTTTCCCTCACCGTCTCTGTCTTCTTTTCCTACTTCTGTTTGATATTTTGCTTCGCCTGCTTCTCCTTCTTCCTCTTCTTCCGTCTCATCCCCCTCCTCCTCCTCTTCCTCTTCTTCTTCTTCTCTTTCCCCTTCACCTGCTTCTCCTCCTTCCTCTTCTTCTGCCTCCTCCCCCTCCTCCTCCTCCTCCTCCTTTTCATCATCTTCTTCTTCTCCTCCTTCTCTTTCCACTTCTCCCATTTCTTCCTCTCTTCCTTCTTGTGTTTGTAGAGGCTGAGACACAACAGCCAATTCATTTTTGTCAGAGTGGCCAGAGGATAATGGAATTGATGGCACATCAAGCTAGATGAGTAAATTGTCCATATCCTCCAGAGTGCTGTAAAGTGCATCCAAACACCTGGCATGTTCTACCAATTGCTTCCACAGTGTGCAACTCAGCTACAAAAAGATCAGTAAATAGTTAGTACAGGATCACTTCTAACTTGATTTTCAAGGAAAAATCAGAATATGTATTTGCAAAACATATAAATACCCTGTGCTTCAATGGCCTTGCAAAAACATCCTGACTTCCTTTATGTGCTCCTTACTTCTCCTTGGAGACAGGGACATCCTGCATGACAAACAACAAAGAGGTTACATGACAATAAGGTATTGATCCAAATTGTAAATTGGCAAGTGCATAATTATAAGGATACAGGTGAGGCACTGTAAAAATTATAGGATGGCATGTTACTTGGTTCCTCCTTTTGGCTTGGATGCGCAGCTGAATTAGATTATTCCTCCATTATTTCGCCAATGGAGGCTCTGTCCCAACTTGGACTGATGGGATGGGGCACTTGTGAAAGTAAAATATCTACAAACAACAATTTAGGAAAAAACAGGACAATCATAATGACAACCTCTAAAGTTAAAAATCATCTATTTGTATTAATCATATCTTACCATAAGAAAATATATGCAGCCACCCATGGATTTCTTTACCTCTCTCTTGAAGGATTGGATGTTCTCACACAACCAATCCAGCACATATTGAGCCCAGTTGTACTGCGCTGGATTATGGACATCCACGACACAGGCCAGGTGTCTCGGGGTTGGCCGATTGCTTGAGGTCGGGCAAAGGAGGACAGAAAGGGCATACAAAATGAACGACCTCCGGAACAGGGTGTTCACCCTTCCTTTCATCATATTGTCCTCAAGGGAGGGGATGCTGCTCTTGCTCAGCATTAAAACATCATGTGGGAGCTTGCTACTCTTCAAATGTGGCACTAGCATCCCACACGAAGGGATGCCCAACACGTCACCAACATCCCTTGTGGTCACTTCTACACTACGACCCCAGAAAATTGCCCACCTCCTGAAGCAGTCAAAATCAATGGCCAGCTTTATGATGTCCAGCCCCATAGACTTGCAGTCCACGTGCAGCAAGCCCCTAAACCCATTTCTTCAATGTCCTCCAACTAGTCAAGGGTTAGTCTTGCAACTAACCCCTGAAACTTGGATGGAGAACATCTGGTGAAGAATGCACCCTGTCACAAGACAAAACATGAATCAATCTTGTAGTACTAATTCACTGATGCATGAATATAACAAAGCAAATAAATAACTATAAAATTTTAGATATATAACTATAATGTTACATGTGTCTGATTGTAACCAAACAGGTGTACACTTCCAAATAACAGGTGCAATGTTCAAATGTACATATAATGCATAAGTAGTGACACATTTATAGTATGTCCCCTTCTGCCAGTAGGTGCCTTGTGTGGGATGCCAAGATTCTCCATCTCAGCTTCTCTCTTTCTTTTGACGATAACTCTATAACCCTCCTTCCCACTGGAGGGCAAAGCATTCCATGCATCCAGCGTGGGTCGATGACCTTGCTTGACAAAGTTCTTTCCGTATTTGTCCTAATTCTCGTCAATGAACTTTTGTCTAAACAAGTCTAAACCAGTAACCCTTTCGCAGCAGGTGCGCTTCTGAAATCAAGTTTTCTCTTAGGTGCCATGCTGTGTAAGAAAAGAAACAAATAAGAGTCACCATACGGCTATATGATTGTAAGCATAAGAGTTAACCAATTGTAAAAAAATAATCAGCTTATTAAACATAAAAAATAGTCGGCAATTATAAACGTTCATATATAATTAAGGTAGAAACACAGGTGAGCAATCGCCCAACTTCAGATGGGTGATTCTAATGAAACCCAATCTGTTCAAAGGAACCAACTAACACGGGCATTTCTTATCATCGCATAGATGGGTGATTGTAATAAATCAGTTGTCATTTTATAAGCCACTTTCGAATTCCTAACCAAACGGATGATTGCTATGTAGCAACTTATATCTAAACTAAGCCCTAATTATAAATATTCAAATGGATGATTACGACTTGCATATCTCGACCGATTGTATGCTATATGTGATTGTGAAAAGCCATCTGTATATTCCGTAAAATGCTATATTCTTTTTGCCGAGCTCCACAAACACACTACAATATAAACCAAATAAAGCAAATACTTACATTCAATTATGAACAGTCGGAAACAACGGTCGATGGAACAAAGATTGTGGTTGCAAAGTTGCTAGCCCGAATATCAGTGCTTTGACGGTGCTCGGAAGCAAGTGGTCGCCTGTAATGTCGATGACTACATCAGGTTGTGTAATGTCGATGAAGCGTACAGAATGCCGGGTTGCGAACTAAACGGTTTCTCTGCTGAATAACACCGAGTCTACTTACAGGTGCATAAATAACGGCATCCCTTCGTATCTCGGGTGTGAAGAGTGACAGATGGGTGAATATAATTGATTGTAATAGTGACAGGTGATATTACCCAAGCAGCTCATGTTTCACTTTACAATCATTTACCAGGTTTTTTACAAACTCTTATATGTAATTGTGCTTGTAAGTCATCATTTTTTCAAAATAAAGACTGCTGGCCGAGTGAGCAATTACACAATAGTAATTGTAAATTTACATATATGTGAATGTAATGTGTTGTATCATATATCAATAATAGTTGCACGAACAGTGAATAAGTGCAAGCAGATGACTCACTATAATTATACAGATAAACGTGTGAAGAATAACAGATAAAAGTATAAAACAAGACATCCACGAAAATCAAGTGTTATATAGGTGACTGTAAAATAATAGATGCATGTGTCACAGAGCGAATCACTTTACATTCATGCATGTGCCATTTTTAAATCTCTATTCAGTAATTTCACACTCTGGCATCTGATTCCTTACTTAAATGGACTGTTTTGCACAAAACCATCTGTTATGTTTAGTCATCTATCTGTTACTTGACAGTCAACAATCTGTTTACTTGCAAATCTTCGTCTGTTATTTTACAATCACTTATCCGAATTAATACACAAGTCAGTTTCCAGATTTCCATGAACACACGAAACTGCTTTTGAATAACTAATATGCCACTTTACACTCATGCCTGCGTCAATTTAGAATCCCCATTCTGAAAAAGCACACAGGCATCTGTCTATTCACATTAATGGACCTTTTTGTACATGCGCATATGTAATGTTAGAGTCATCCATCTGTTATTCGACAATTGCAAATCAGCAAGCTTCCAACCGTCCTCATCAGTACTATTACATTCGGATATATGTTTCCAATTTTGCATGTATCACGAAACTGTTCTGTCAATAATTGATATTACATTCATTATCCGTCATGTTCCAATCACAATTCGGATTAAGCAAACCAAGCCATCTGCGCTTCACATTAAATATTACAATTTTGATAAGCTTGGTCTAAATTATGTCCTCAGGTTGGTCCAATTGCTGTTGGTGGACGTTATGAACATAAGCTTATAAGAATGTTTGGTACAAAACAGGTTCAGCAATTGGTGTCAACTTGGGAATATAAGGGGTATTTCCTACAATGGAGCACCTCTAGAAAGATCGGAATTAGGTGATTGTTGACTAATTATTTTGGGCTGGCCATGCATACTGCATTAAGGATGTCTTGCAAAAACATGGCCATTATCTTGTAGTCCAAATACGGGTATGGAGAAAAACAGCCCTTACTTTTTATAGCCACAGATTTTTTGCCATCACTGTTAATTGTGTTCAATATTTTGGCTTCACATATTTGTTGGCAGACAACACGTCCTACAGAAACTCAAGTCCTTGTGGCTGTTTTGGGGATGATTTAACACTTGCTGCTGAACTAGTAAGTGAATTATAGAATGCTTGAATAAAAGCAGAATACAGTATCATTTGAAGAATGGCAAAGCACGTGGAGCAATCATCAGCGATACTTTGGTTGACTGAAAAGGTTGTCAACTTGAAAAATCTTGAGGCTACTGGTAAAGGACAAGATATCCCTTGGGATAGACTGGTTGAGGAGTGACAGCGCAGCTTGATGGACACATAAAACTAAAAATTTGCATTTTTGTTTTGATAACTGTTGCTTCTGATTATATACAGGCCAATATCTGTTTCCACTTTTGCATCAAACATGAAACTCTTAACTATGACAAAGTTATGCCAGTTTATATTCATGCAAATTTCATTTTTATCTCTAATCTGTATACTTATAATCAAGCACCTGTGTTTTCATGTCCAGGAACTAATTTTATACTTGACAATCAGTTACGCTACAGACCTTTGTCTGTCATTTGATAGTTGGGAAGCTGTAACGTTCCGAACATCATATGTAATAAACATTGTATAGAAAGGGAACTCTATCCTCAAATTCTTGGACTTCAATTATCATAGCCAATCTGTTAACTTACAAGCTCCCAACCTCCCAACTGGTAATTTACAGCTATGTATCTGTCAGGTTTCAAATTCCCATTAGTTGATTTACAAACGCCATCTGTATTATAACAGAACGTTAGTTATCAGTTTTCAATTTCGCATAAAACATGCTGTAAAAAGGGACCCCTAACTTGTGAATTAGTGGACTTCAATTATAACAACAAATCTGATAACTTACAGACTTCTAACCGTTAATTTACAGTCGTCTATCTGACAACTTTCAAGCGCCCATCAGCTCATTTACAAACACCACCTGTATTATTACAAGACATTATCAGAGTCCTATTTCCTATAAAAACATGTAACACTTAATCAACATACTGTAAAAAGGGACCTCTGTCTTCAAATTCTTGGACTTCAATTATCATAGCCAATCTGTTAACTTACAAGCTCCCAACAGTTAATTTACAGTCGTCTATCTATGGGGTTTCAAACTCTCATCAATTGATTTACAAATGCTATCTGTACTATTACAACACGTTATCAATTTCTAATTTCGCATAAAACATGCAACACTTAATCAACATTCTGTAAAAAGAGACCTCTATCTTAAAATTGGTGGACTTCAATTATCATAGGCAATCTGTTAACTTACAGGCTCCCAACCGGTAATTTACAGCCGTGTATCTGTCAGGTTTTAAACTCCCATCAGTTGATTTACAAACACCATTTGTATTATTACAGAACTTTGTCAGTTCCCAATTTCTCATAAAACATGCAACACTTGATTGACATTCTGTGTCCTCACGTCTAGGATGGTGGACTTCAATTATCATAGCCAATCTATTAACTTACAGGCTCCCAACCGGTAATTTACAACTGTGTATCTGTCAGGTTTCAAACTCCCATCAGTTGATTTACAAACACCATTTGTATTATTACAGAACTTTGTCAGCTCCCAATTTCTCATAAAACATGCAACACTTCATCGACATTCTGTGTCCTCACATCCAGGATGTGTTCTTATACCTGACAATCTGTTACGCTATAGACGTTTATCTATCCTTTCACAGTCGAAAAGCTGTAACGTTCCAAACGTTATATGTATTATTACATTTGTTGTCACTTTCCTGCTCACATTCATCCATGTGTCATAATTTAATCAATATTCTGTACATTCACGAAAATCCATTTTTCTCTTCAAAATAGTTGCATGATTTATACTTGCCCATTTGTTATGTTACAGACATTATTCTGTTATTTGACATTCGCAAATTTGTACAGTTCCAAATGTAGTCGACTTCATTACAAACACCATATGTACTATTAAATTCAGGTGTCACTTTCCACTTTTGCATCAATCATTCAACTTGTTTCAACAAAAAGCCAACTCATATAACTCTTCAAATTCATGGACTTCCTTTATAATATCCCATCTGCTATCTTACAGAATCTGATCTGTTATTTGACAGTCTTAAATCTGTCATGTTTCAAAGGTACATCAGTTCTGTCTTCAATATGACTCTCTTTTGTGTCAAAGATGTGTCAGTTTACATTCACGCATCTGTGTATTCATGTCCAGAAAAAGTTTGCATACTTCATAGTCTATTATGTTAAATACGTTCATCTGTAGTTTTACAGTTTCAAATTTGTAAAGTTCCAAACGTCATCTATTTCTTTACGAGCATCATTTTTTTTACTACATTCAGTGTCACTTCCACTTTTATTTACTTCAATCAGTAAACTTCTATTTACTTCAACGAAATTCCAGCTCACATTCATCCATATGTCACTTTCTTAAAAATTAATGGTTGAATTTATACTTGCCCATCTGTTAGATTACAGACCACTATATGTTATTTGACAATCATAAAACTGTCACGTTTCAAACTTTCATTGGTTGTTTTACAATACACCTTCCTATCAAACATGCATATCTCATTTTTTTATCACCAATCTGTATACTCAGAGGCATCTGTGTCTTCATGTCCAATAAGCGCTAATCATCGACTCCACATGTACTTGCCCACCATCTATTATGTTACTGTCTCCCATCTGTTATTTGAGAGTCACAAATCTGTCACGTTTCAAACGTCAATCAGTTGTTTTACAATCCCCGTCAGTATTAATATAAGCTGTTATCTATTCATGAATATGTCATTTTTTGTCACTAATCCTCGTACTCACAATCAGGAATATTTCTTTCTAATACAGAACTTGTTACTTACAGAAGTACATCTGCCATTTAACAGGTGCAAAGCTGTATAGTTGCAAAAGCCGTCTGTTGCCTTGCAAACTTCATCTGCACTATTACATTCGTTGTAATTTTTACTTTTGCATAAATCATTCAACTGTTATTTATTTGTTTCTACAAAATTTTAGCTATTCTTTAATTTCAAAGAAAGGAATCTCCCACTTCAAATATGTGGAATGTATTATATACTAGACATCTGTTACATTACAGACTCCCATCTGTTACATGACAGACTCAAATCCGTCACGTTTCAAATATCAATCAATTGTTTTACAATCCCATCAGTATTGTTACAGGACTATATCTTCTAATTTGTGTTCAAGTCAAGGAAGTATTTGTCAGACGTTCATTTGTCATTTGACAGCCTTGTATCTGTAAAGCTCCAAACTTTATCTGTTGCTTTATAGACACCATCAATTATATACTTTTGGTTGTCTTTCCACTTTTGCACCAATCATTCCAGATCACATTCATCCATATGTCATGTTCTAATCAATATTCCAAAAATTGACAGTCACGAGTCAGTCAAATTTACATTGTCCATCAGTTGCTTTAGAATCATGGAACATGCAACTCTTAATTTTAACAGTCTAGAATCTATTAAATTCCAAACACCACTTTACATTCATACATGGAAAGTTTTCTATTTTCCCGACTGTTATGTTACAGTCATCCATCTGTAATTTGACAGTCGAAAACCTGCCGTGTTCCAAGCGTTCTTCTGTTGTTTTACAATCGCATATCTGTATGATTGCTATTGGATATCTCTTTCCATTTTTGCGCGCATTTGTCATATTATTATCTCTACTATGTAAATGCAATTCAGGCATCTGTCTCTTCAGAGTCAAGGACTTTTTATACATGTCCATCTGTTGCGTTACAGTCATCCATCTGCTATTTGATAAACCAGAATCTGTCAAGTTCCAATCATCCTTCTGTTCCTTTACAATCGGTCATTTGTATTAATTATGCCACATTACATTTAATCATGCAACTTTCATGTTCCATTTTTGCATTAATCATGCCACTGTTATTTCAGTCACCGTTATGTGTGAATTTCTGAAACTATTCTGTAAATGATACCACAGCCATCTGTTATGTTACAGTTGAGAATCTGTCCAGTCCCATGTCTTCATCAGGTTCTTTACAGTCTCCTTATGGTATACTTTCAATCTGATATCTATTTCCATTTTGTATTCAAGCACATGTCAATTTTTATTCACTAATCTTTATATGTACTCAAGCATCTGTCTCTTCACATTTAAGGCCTGTTTTTATATTCAACCATCTGTTATGTTACAGTCCTCCATCTATCACATTCCAAGCTTTTATCTGTTGTTTTGCAGTTGGCCATCTGTAGTTTTACAGTATCTGTTTCCATTTTTGCATCAAACACAAAACTGCTATTTATGTCAACGATATGCCAATTTACATTCATGCATGTGTCACTTTTTAATGCTATTCTGTAGATGCACACTGGCATCTGTCTCTTCAAATTCATGGACTGATTTTCTACTTGGCCATCTGTTATTTTATAGATGTCCATCTGTACTATTACATTCAGTTGTCTATTTCCACTTTTCCATCAAACAAGCAACTGTTATTTGAAACATTCATGCAGGTATATTACAATTACATTTTTGTTAAGTTGCGTGCAATGAGCTTCCTTTTTGCATTCTATAATTTTACACTCAACTATCAGTACATTTACAATCACGTATCTGCTTCCCTTTTGTTACAATCATGCATCCATTATTTGAAATACATTTCTTCCATTTTACATTCATACATATGTCATTTCACAATTTTCAAACTGTATTATTTGCACAATTAGGCATTTGTCGTATGCATTCTGTAATTTTACACTCAACTAATAGTACATTTACAATCACGTATCTGCTTCCCTTTTGTTACAATCATGCATCCATTATTTGAAATACATTTCTTCCATTTTACATTCATACACATGTCATTTCACAATTTTCAAACTGTAATTGCACAATCAAGCATCTATCTTATTACAATCATCCTGCATTCATAAAACCAACTCGACATCCGTTAATTTACAATCGATCATCTGTCTAGCAATCATGTATAGTTACTAGACTGTGTACAAAACTACATCTAAGCAGCAAGAACATGAAGGAAGATGAAGAAGAAGCTGAACGAAGCTTGAATCACACGGCATAAATACCTTTGCGTGGGTAGGAGAAGCTTCCTTCGGCCGACATGAAGGGCTTTGGCTGGGTAGGAGAAGCTTGGATTGGCGGCATGGAGAGTCTTCAGAGGGCATCTCAGCACCAAGAAGAAGCATGAGAATAAGAAGGAGGAGAAGGGCGAGGAGGATGGGGAGGAGGATGGGGAAAGAAATCAAAGGTTAAACTTGGTTCGAGATTGACGCAAGAAGGAAGAGGAGAAAGAGAAGGAGAAGAAAAGGCGAGGGTCGGTGGGGTGGGATCGCGAAGCAAGCTGGAGGGAAGATCGACGAACAAGAGGGATGACCATCGGGCTAGAGGAGGATGGGGAAAGAAATCAAAGGTTAAGCTTGGTTCGAGAGCGACACAGGAAGGAGGAGGAGAAAAAACGTTGATGGAGCTGGAGGAAGGTGGGATCGCCGAAGAACGTTGATGGAGCGGGAAGGATGAGCACCGGGTGGGAGGGGGTATTTTGGGTATTGGGAGGGGGTATTTTGGGTATTAGAAAATACCTTAAGTGGGAATATTTTTGGAATATATCCTTTTCGGAATTATTTATCCTTCAGGGGTTGTTTTGGAAATATTTTTGAGATATGGCCTTAAGGGTAATTATTATTTTTTAATTTACCTTTTTAGTAATTATCCCTTCAAAAATCTCATTTTTTGAGACTAAACTATAAAAATAAATTGACTTTTTTTGTCCCATCAGAGTGTGCGTGTGTGTGTGTGTGTGTAAAAGAGAGAGAGAGAGAGAGACCACCTATTTGTAGGCTTTACTCACATGCTATGGGAAATGAGAGAAGCAAGTTTGAGTCTTTTACAAGCAAATAAAGATATGTTTATTAAGCAGCAAGTTTTAAATTCATAAAAAGATTGAGGCTTGAATCGAAATCAATGGGACGCTACCTACTCCCCTCTTTTCGGTTGTTGTGGAGTAAGGATACTTTCAAGCTCTAATTAAAATAGGATATTTAAAGAGGTGTTTGTCGATGCAATAAGCTGGACTTATATGGCTTTCTATAAATCCCTTGGAGCTTTTCGAAAACCAAAAAGAATCTACAAAAAAAAAAAATTCAAATCCATTCACTCATCAACTCTCTAAGTTTTTAAAAACCAACCCAAAGAAAGTTTTGAATTTAATTTTTTTCAATCTAATGTGACATAACAAGAAACCAACCAGTCTATGCCTAAGATTACATCAAAATTGATATATCTAGAATGATTAGATTTGCCATAAACTCCCCATCTTTCACCTCTACCGAATAGGACTTATACACCTGCAGAACTAAAACAGACTCTCCTACGGGAGTAGCGACAAAGAAAAGCTACTCCAAAGGAACAGATAGAGACTCGAATCTAGTAGCAAAAATCGGAGACACACAAGAATGAGTAGATCCAAGATCAAATAGTGCATATGCATCAAAAGAACATATAGTGATCATACCTACAACCACGGCGTTAGACGCTTGAGCATCCTGTCTAGTTAGGGCATATACGTATGCCTGGCCTCTCCCGATTTGGTCGCGTCCTCTACCACCTGAACCTCATCCCTGTGCTCGAGCTGGCTGATCACGATTAGGCTGAAACCACTCTGTTAGACTACCCTAGAACATGAGTATCTAGCTGCGGATAATCCTTAATCTTATGTCAGAACTTGCCGCAACGATAACAAGCTCCACTATCCCTGCGACACTGCCCCTGATGCTTATACCCGTATGTACCATAAACTGGGGCATCACTAATATATGTAGCGGATCTGTACTGCTCGGGCTACACCACACCCTGTTCACTGTAACTGGTGTAGAAATGACTGCTGACAGTCATCTCAGACATGGTGATTTTTCTCATATATATATATATATATATATTATCAACTTCTTTTACAGTTGATATAGGATATTTCAACCATCTTTCTCTTTACATTAAGAAATATCGAAACATGGGTTTTAATATCTTCTAAACTCAAAAACTAGTCTATAAGATAAGGTTTTTTCTTGTATATATACATTGCTAATCAATCCCTTTGACACCAAAATCATAACTATCTCCTTAAAAAGACATTTATTAGGCTATCCAATTCTTCATTTTATAATTTAATATTCTTTCTTCGTCATTTTTGACATGAGATTTGTAATATTCTTCACATTTAAATACTTAACACCCAAATAGGTACTCATCAAAATAAGGACACGCTGACTCATAATTATAATATTATCAGACTAATCATTCGAAATCGATTTTAATATCATTTATTACAAGCACATTACTCTCTTCCTAAAAAGATGTATCTACTAAAGTGTATATCGTCCTCTCTTATAATCTAATATCTCTTCTCCATCTTGTCCAACGTAAAACTTGTAACACAATCACTCACATAGGCATAGCCACACAACTTTTTAAAAAAAATTAAAACATCCCTACAAAAAAGACAACACTAATAATATAAAACTTTTAGTATTTATACTCATTATATTTTAAGATAAATAGCAAAAAAATTCAAAAATAACACAAATTTTTTAAAATTGATTCATCCCTAACTTTATATAAACTAAATTACTATAAACTAATAACAAATTCTCTTTTTTTATGCCTAAATATATGTTATGTATATCTTTAATTTCTTATTATTCTTAAAAAATGTTATTGTTGTGTTTGCATAGACATTATTTAGTATAAAGATAAGCTAATATGTCTAGAATTAAGAGAAAGTGAAAAATTTATACAATCCATAAATTCATAGGATATATGTCTTTTTTTATTTATGAAATATTGGATTCTGAAACCCAAAAGAAAAAAAAGAAAATAGAAATATTGGGTTCAAACATCTGTCAAACACAAATATGTGACATCAAACGAAGTATTCGTGCTTCCTAAAATCCTCAAGCTTGAATCAACGTGCTAATGATGCAGGAAATGTTTTTTGCTGGGTCTGAAACTACAAGCAGCACCATAGAATGGGCAATGGCAGAGTTACTTCGTGGGCCAGGTGCAATGAAAAATGTTAAAGAAGAGATTGATCGAGTTGTACCTAACCGGAAGGTTGAAAAGAGTGACATAGATCGGTTGCCTTATTTGCAGGCGGTGGTAAAGGAAACACTCCGTCTACACCCTGCAATTCCTCTACTGGTCCCACGGAACTCAATGGAAGATTCAAACTACATGGGTTACCACATCCCCAAGAATACACAAGTCTTCGTGAATGCATGGGCAATTGCAAGAGACCCAGAGAGCTGGAATGACCCCCTCTCTTTCAAGCCTGAGAGGTTTCTTGGCAAAGACATTGAGTATAAAGGGCAGCACTTTGAGTTGATTCCTTTTGGTTCTGGGAGAAGGAGTTGTATCGGCTACTCCTTGGCTCACCGAGTGCTTCACCTCGCGCTGGCCACCCTGCTGCAGTCTTTCAACTGGGAGCTCAGCGGGTCTGTGACTCCAGAAACCATGGACATGCGTGAAAGTGTGGGGATATCAGTGAGAAAGCTAATACCTATAAAGGTGATACCCAAAAAGCGAATTGGAGGAAGGAGGTAATTGCCATGTCTAGGAATTGATCAGAATTCTATCGTGCTTTTAAGTGCTGTATTCCTACCTGCTCTTGCACTCAGCGTTAATTTGCCTTTGTTAATACACCTTCTTTGCTTTTTTCGTAAGTCAAGTTTCTTAATTTATGCACCTTTTGTTGCTATTTGAGTATATCAAGTTCAATTTTCCTGAGTTATCCCTCGTAGTGCAAATATTTTTAATGTTTGTCATTATCAAGTCAAAACATGGATATGATTTTCACAGTGCATTTAAATTTTGCAGTTTAGTTTAAATGAACTCTTTTAACTATATGAACATAGGGGCAACAAGCATTTGGAGGAACTAATAATGGCTAATGCATCTGGAGTGGCTGCATTCATAACACTTCCCAGTGTAAAATCTATTAAAACCCATCTCAATTTATGAAGACTATTTTACCCTGAAGTATTGAAGGTTTGAAATATATCTATTTCACGTTCAAGGCTTGCACCAGAATCATGTAATGTAAATGGATGAATGTGAATCCAGACAGTTTAACTTTATTTGAAAAAGAGTTAGGCGGCAACATTCTCTTACAGTTTTAGAGGCACACATCTCTATTTTTTAGTCTAAAATTTTAAAATTGCTATTCTTTTAAATTATAATTTAGAAACACATATTATAAAATGTAGTATATATACTTCTAAATTGAGCATAATCCTAAAGTTATACTCAGTCTTAAAAATACTTGCTTTGATTTTACAATAATAAAATCTTCCTTATTTTCTCACACAAGTGTAACTATAAATATACACAGATACACGTGTATATGTGTGTGCATCTATACATACATATATACATATACACTTATCTTCACACATTCACAAAAAAAAAAAAAAAAAACACATTCATGTACATGTGTGTATATTAGTCATTCATCTCTTAATTTTGTTACTTTAATTTCTATACTAGTTTATTAATTTATCCTCTTATTCGTATCAACATTTAATATGCTAATTTTTTTATATAAACATTTATCTCAAAAATAATATATAAAAAATATAATTTCAAAAATATATCTTAAAAATATATATAATACATACTAAAAATAATGTCTCAAATATTTTTAAAATAACATATCTCAAAGATCTACTTTAATTTTAAAAATATACACTTATGGTATGAGAAAGGAACGCACCTTACAATCTTTCATAGGCTGTAATTTGGCAGGCAACATCTGTAGTGTTAGCAAACTTTCACGTTAGCAAGACAAAACAGTCAACTAAGCCCTTTAAAAAACAAAAATCCTTTATTAATTAATGTTCAAATTCATTTTTAAATTGCGGCAATAATCTCAATTTACCGGTGGCATATCTCAATGTAATAAACCTTGGGACCCAGCTATCTGTAACATAAATTAAGGGAAAATTTCAAAATCATCCCTCAAGTTTCATTTGCATTGCAAAATTATTCTTAAAGTTCTAAATTTCAGAATAATTTTACTGAAATGTTAAAACTTAAGAGATGATTTTAAAATTCTCTGCATAAATTAATAAATAGTTTGAGAAAAGGAGGTTTAGATTTGATTATTTGATTAAATTAATAAAGAGATTGAGGAAAGAGGGTTTTAGCCAGATTTGGCTTCAATAGTGGTCTTATGAGTTTAAGTTGACAATCAAGTTGAAACTTAATGTGTCTCGAAACCTATTTCACCTCCCACCGCCAAAGTAATACAAATATTTTAAATAAAATTACGACTTGTTTGGTAATATTAATGTTGTTAATTTATATTTGTAGAATTTTTTTAAAACAAAACATCTGTGATAAATTTTTTTTTGGAGCTTCTAAAATGTTGGCTAACACTGTCATAAAATTTCTGTTTATGTTTGCTTGGAAAAAAGAAAAAAGAGAAAAAGAAAAGTTACTCTTGTTTTCTCATCCTCGATAAGTTCTTTAATTTTGTTTTCTCCTCTTTAACTTTTTTTCATTATGTTAGAGATATAAGTCTAAGATAAGAGAGGGAAAAGAGTCAAATTCAACAATCAAACCCATGCTTTCTACATAAATCTTATAATATTCTAACCTTTGAGTTAAGTCTTACATTCTTTTTAACTTTTTAAACGTACATAAACTGTGAACCCAACCTTCATCACCCGCATCCGCATGCAGGCCCTGCGCAAGGGTAATGGCCTACATATTATGGGCCTTCATTTGGGCCTTTTGGCTCCATCTTGCCATTTCCTCATGGGCCGGTACCAAATTTTCAGCTTAGGAGGGATAGCCCTGTGCATTCAGTGCATAAAACTCCATTGCTTCAGTATTTTTCAACTTTTCTTTTCTTTTCTTTTCTTTTTTTTAGCCGCCCAGTTTATGGGGCTTTCACGGGTTTGGGTTGATTCTTTTTTTTTTTTGATATTATTTAAACCAAATTAAAATTTTAAATTTTTAATAAATTTGAATATGATTAATTTTCAGAATATTTTAAAATTAAACTAAACCTGACATAATTATATCGGTTTGGTCTAATTTAATATAATTAGTTTTGAAAATTTTTCAAGATAAAAATTAATTTAAATTATATTTATTTAAAAAATAAAAAAATTCATTGAAAACATTACTAAGTTATTTTAGTTTCCTACAATACTAATATTTTTTAATACCAAATATTCTAAATATAATTTAAAAATTCTTTAGAATAGCACTTAAGAATGAGAATTTAGGTAGAGTTTTATTTTTATTTTTAACTATATATGTAATATTATTAAATAAATATTTATATAAGTATATTAAATAATATATTATTTAATATATATTGCATTATATTAAATAGAATAAAATTATATAATATAATGCTTTGATTTGGTTTAGTTATTTCTTTGAAATAATCAACAATCAAACTGATTGATTTTAATATTTGAAAACCAAATTAAGCATATTTATTTCAGTGTTTGATTGATTCGATTTGGATTAAGTTGGTCCTATTAATTTAGTTCAATTTTAAACATCTCTAACTAATTGACAGAGGCAGACTCCTAACAAATATCAATATCTCCATAGATTAAAAGTTTGAGTTTCTCGTCTCTTTTTTTTTTTATTTCAACCCTACTTAACCAAAAAAAAAAAAAAAGTGCCCCCAGCCTTCTTACCCTACTGTACTGATCAGGAAAAAAAACTTATTTTGGGGGAAATAAAAAATAAATAATGGTCAATTTGAGTTTTCCTCCATTAAATTTTTTTCCTTCAATAAACTCCAATTCAAAATAACTTATAAATAAACCAGAAAACCCTACCCTTATTTAATTTAGTTATTAGTAGATTGATCTTGAATTGCTGAAAACATTTCCACAATCTGTATGTAGGCTTATATTGATTGCCCATTTGTCACGGCACCACATATGATCCCAGGAAAAAAATTTTAAAAAAAATAAAAGTAAGGGCTTATAGAATGTGGTAATAGTAATGTGCTCCCTCTATTTCAATCGAATTTTTTAATTTCCTCAGGTTAAGTTATGGGTGTTTTGTAATTTTCCCTTTTTTATTTTTTAATTTTTTTTATAAAACAATTAAAATATCTCATATTTGAGATAAACTATAAAAATGAAATTGACTTTTTTTGTCCCATCAGAGTGTGTGCGTGTGTGTGTGTGTGTGTGTGAGAGAGAGAGAGAGAGAGAGAGAGAGACCACCTATTTGTAGGCTTTAGTCACATGCTATGTGAAATGAGAGAAGCAAGTTTGAGTCGTTTACAAGCAAATGGAGATATGTTTATTAGTCGGCAAATTTTAAATTCACAAAAAGATTGAGGCTTGAATCGAAATCAGTAGGACGCTCTTTTCGGTTGTTGTGGAGTGAGGATACTTTCAAGCTCTTATTAAAATAGGATATTTAAAGAGGTGTTTGCCGATGCAATAAGCGGGCTTATATGGCTTTTTATTAATCCCTTGGAGCTTTTCGAAAACCAAAAAGAATCTACAAAAAAAAAAAAAATTCAAATTCATTCACCCATCAACTCTCTAAGTTTTTAAAAACCCAACCCAAAGAAAGTTTTGAATTTAATTTTTTTCAATCCAACGTGGCATAACAAGAAACCAACCAATCCATACCCAAGATTGCGTCAAATCTGATATATCTAGAATGATTAGACTTGCCATAAACTCCCATCTTTCACCTGTACCGAATAGGACTTATACACCTGCAGAACTAAAACAGGCTCCCCTATAAGAGTAGCAACAAAGAAAGGCTACTTCAGAGGAACAGATAGAGACTTGAGTCGAGTAGCAAAAATCGGAAACACACAAGAATAAGTAGATCCAGGATCAAATAGTGCATATGCATCAAAAGAACATATAGTGATCATACCTATAACCACGGCATTAGACGCTTGGGCATCCTGTCTAGTTAGGGCATATACGTATGCCTAGCCTCTCCTGGTTTGGTCACGTCCTCTGCCACCCAAACCCCATCCTTGTGCTCGAGCTGGCTTGATCACAATTAGGCTAAAACCACTCTGTTAGACTACCCTGGTACATGAGTGTCTGGCTGCGAATAATCCTTAATCTTATGTCTGAATTTGCCGCAACAATAACAAACTCCACTATCCCTGCGACACTGCCCCTGATACTTATACCCGCATGTACCACAAACTGGGGCATCACTAATATATATAGCGGATCTGTACTGCTCGGCTGCACCACACCTTATTTACTGTAACTGGTATAGAAATGGATGTTGACAGTCGTCTCGGGCATGGTGATTTTTCTCATATATATATATATATATATATATAAAATTTATCAACTTCTTTTACAGTTGATATAGGATATTTCAACCATCTTTCTCTTTACATTAAGAAATATCGAAACTTGGGTTTTAATATCTTCTAAACTCAAAAACTAGTCTATAAGATAAGGTTTTTTCTTGTATATATACATTGTTAATCAATCCCTTTGACATCTAATGTAAAAAACTCAATGCAATCAAGGCCAAGAAATTTTACAAGTAATAGTCTCGCTTAGGATATCATTGGTTTAATGGATATTCAAGCTCCTAACAGTAAAATAATGGATGGCACGGATAATGGTTGATATTGCCCATTTTTCTAGTTCAATATTATTAGTTGTCACGGTATGTCTTAGATCATAAGTGTTCCTTTCTGTTGTCTTTTCACTTTTTTCCTTTTGTTTAGAGAGTAATAAATAAGGACAAGTTCAAATAAATTTATTATATGTAAATATTTCAGTATACAAGTTTTGGGACACCTAAAAAGTGAATTGTAAAAAGAAGAAGATAATTGACATGTCTAGGAGTTAATCAGGATTATATCATATTTTAAAGTATTGTATTTGTACCTTTTCTTGTACTTCGCATTACTCTGCCTTTCTTATGCACCTTCTGTTGCTTTTTTGGAAAATCAAGTTTCTTAATTCACGCTCCTTTTCTTGCTGTTTGAGTATTTCAAGTTCAATTTTCCTAAGTTAGCCCTTATAGTGCAAATATTTTTAATGTTTGCTATTAGTCATATCCAAACATGGGTATGATTTTCACAGTGCATCTAAATTTTTTTTAGTTATTAATGGGCCAAAGCCCAAAGTACAAGACAAAAACTAACCGAAACTATGCACCTGTGTAGATTCCCAACCAGTCAAAGCGGAGCAGTGTTCTGACTTGACTGGGAAGGAGCGCTCAGTCCTCCTTTATGCCTATAAACACATTCTAGCCAAATAATTCATACAATTATTCTTTTCTTGAACGACGTGCTTGACTGTAATCCATCTTAATATTAAAATTTATAAGAACCCATCTCAATTTATGAAGACCATTTTAGCCGGAGTATTAAAGATATGAAATATATATATATATATATATATATTCCACGTCCAAGGCTAACACTAGAACCATGTAATGTAAATGGATGAACGTGAAGCAGTTGACCAAATCCTCGAGATAGTTGAACTTTGTTTGAAAGAGAGTGACAATCTTTCATATCAGCCCACAACAGAGGATGTCATTTGGTAGGCAACACCTGCAGTGTTAGCGAACTTCATGATAGCAAGCCAAGACAGTCAACTAAGCTGTTGAAAAAACAAAAATCCTCCATTAATTAGTGTCCAAATTCATTTTTAAATTGCGGAAATAATCTCAATTTGCTTGTGGCATCTCTCAAGATAACAAACCTCCAGACCCAGATAAATCATACACAAATTAATAAATAGATTGAGAAAAGGGGGCTTTGGCCAGATTTGGTTCAAAGGTGGCCTTACGAGTTGAAGTTGTCAAGTAAGTTGAAACTCGGTGAGTCTTGAAACCTATTTCACCTCACACCACCCAAGCAAACTCCCCCTTAATCCGAGCCCAGCTTCTGGACTGGGTCAATGCAAAACTAAAAGAGAAGTTTAACCAAATTGATAGGAAAGGCATGTTTGGTTTCCACAAATATTTTTTTTAAATAAATTTTACTTTCCAAGTTTTAAATTTGAGAAAATATGTTGGGCTTGATATTGGGTTTTCTATTTTAAAAAAATAGATTTAGATTTTCAATATGTAATTTTTTTATTTTCAAAATTTTCTAAAAATATTATAAATGCTTTTAAAAATTTTTAATTTTCAACTCATTTTTAGAAAATATTTTGACGAAAATAAAAAAATTCATATTAAATGCATTTTAACCTATTTTTACTTTCATTAAAAATAAAAACAAATAACAAATAAACCAAACAAACCCGTTTTCTCTCCTCTAATAATTTTTTCAACGTTCTGACATTGCAAAAGCTATTTTGGTACAAGCACGCGGTCTCCTGACTACTGGGGAATCAATTCACATGGAGAAACGCCGAAAAGCTATTTTGATACAAGCACATGGTCTCCCTGGCTGCTTCCTAAAATTGTAATTACTATTACCAAGGCATGCCTTGGAGACCCGGTTTTGAGTTTTATTATTTGTTCTATTATATTTATGGGTATTGGATTCCCCCGTGGATGAATTCTCTCACCGAAGGATTTATTTATTTACTACCAAGAACTGTAAGCTTGCAATGATCTAGAAAAATGCTTGAATAATAATGTTTTTAGTAAAAGAATCAGTAACTTATACACCAGAAGGAATATGTTAAATATAAAAAAATTCTTGAATAATTGAGGACAACTTGTGAGGAACTTGTTATATATAATGGCTCAGCGTAGAAGTTTCATAACAAACAACTACACACGCAAAAATGGAGTGTCGTTGGTGTTCGGTCCCCTGCTTGATAGTTCCATTATCTATCACTCTTCTAGTTGTTCTTCTTTTTCTCCTTCAGTGGACAAAGGCGAGCAGTGGAAATCTGAAAAAGCGACCACCGGGGCCGGCAGGATGGCCAGTAGTGGGCAACAATGTTTGACCTTGGAGCTGCGCCACACCAGAGCTTATACGAGCTGAGGTTCAAGTATGGGCCAGTTCTTTGGCTACAGCTTGGCTCCATAAACACTCCGGTTATACAATCTGCCAACGCAGCTGCAGAATTTTTCAAGAACCACGACCTTACTTTTTCTGACCGCAAAGTTCCTGATTCACTTACAGCCTTGGACTACAACAAAGGATCACTCGCCATTGGTAAGTACGGCACTTATTGGCGCATTATACGGCGAATCTGCACCGTTGAACTGCTGGTCAACAAACGAATCAATGAGTCAGTCGCTCTTCGACAGAAATGCATTGACAACATGGTAAGCTGGATTTGAGCAAGACGTGGCAAAATCCCATATGAGAGGAGAGCCAGGCGAGCTAGAAATATGCCACTTTCTTTCCTCATGGCTTTCAATATTATGGGAAACCTAATGATATCAAGAGACCTTTTGGATCCACAATCCGACGAAGGGCATGAGTTTTTTGATGCCATGAAGAAATTCACGAGTTGGGCTGGGAAGCCTAACGTGGCAGACTTTCTGCCATTTTTGAAGTGGCTGGATCCTCAGGGAATCAAAAGGAACATGGTAAAGAGACGGGGCGAACCATGAAAATTGTAGCTGAGTTTGTGAAGGAAAGGATTCAACAGAGGCAGGTAGGCATGGAAAAGGCAAATAAAGACTTCTTGGATGTGCTGTTGGACTATGAAGGCGATGGAAAAGAAGGGCCAGATAAGCTATCAGAAAGGAATGTGACAATTATCATCCTGGTATTGGCATCCTAACTAATAAACACGCCTCTATATCTACGTGCATATTTTTGTGCTTGTCCGTCCGTGCGTGTGTGCTGTGAGGGACAGAGGTTCAAGGCTTTCACAAAGGTGCACCTCTGTGATTACGAAGAATAAGCACCATGCACGCTCCACCAAAATCATAACTATCTCCTTAAAAAGACATATTTATTAGGCTATCCAGTTCTTCATTTTATAATTTAATATTCTTTCATCGTTTTTGACATGAAATTGTAATATTCTTTTACATTTAAATACTTAACACCCAAATAAGTACTCGTTAAAATAAGGATACATTGGCGCATAATTATAATATTATCAGACTAATCATTCGGAATCGATTTTAATATCATTTATTACGAGTACATTACTCTCTTCTAAAAGATGTATCTATTAAACGTATATCGTCCTCTCTTATAATTTAATATCTCTTCTCCATCTTGTCCAACGTAAAACCTGTAACACAATCACTCACATGGACATAGCCACACAACTTTTTTAAAAAAATTAAAACATCTCTACAAAAAAGACAACATTAATAATATAAAACTTTTACTATTTATACTCATTATATTTTAAGATAAATAGAAAAAAATTCAAAAATAACACAAATTTTTTAAAATTGATTCATCCCTAACTTTTATTAAACTAAATTACTATAAACTAATAACAAATTATCTTTTTTTATGCCTAAATATATGTTATGTATACCTTTAATTTCTTATTATTCTTAAAAAATGTTATTGTTTGTGTTTACATAGACATTATTTAGTATAAAGATAAGCTAATATGTCTAGAATTAAGAGAAAGTGAAAAATTATACAATCCATAAATTCATAGGATATATATCTTTTTTTATTTATGAAATATTAGATTCTGAAACCCAAAAAAAAAAAAAGAAAATAGAAATATTGGGTTCAAACATCTGCCAAACACAAATATGTGACATCAAACGAAGTATTCGTGCTTCCTAAAATCCTCAAGCTTGAATCAACGTGCTAATGATGCAGGAAATGTTTTTTGCTGGGTCTGAAACTACAAGCAGCACCATAGAATGGGCAATGGCAGAGTTACTTCGTGGGCCAGGTGCAATGAAAAATGTTAAAGAAGAGATTGATCGAGTTGTACCTAACCGGAAGGTTGAAGAGAGTGACATAGATCGGTTTGCCTTATTTGCAGGCGGTGGTAAAGGAAACACTCCGTCTACACCCTGCAATTCCTCTACTGGTCCCACGGAACAATGGAAGATTCAAACTACATGGGTTACCACATCCCCAAGAATACACAAGTCTTCGTGAATGCATGGGCAATTGCAAGAGACCCAGAGAGCTGGAA